>CAJNIZ010008224.1:57919-127185 GCA_905231905.1 Symbiodinium pilosum
ACACACATACATACCTACATACCTACATACCTACATACCTACATACCTACATACCTACATACCTACATACCTACATACCTACATACCTACATACCTACATACCTACATACCTACATACCTACATAACTACATACCTACATACTTACATACCTACATACCTACATACCTACATACCTACATACCTACATACCTACATACATACATACATACATACATAGATCTGGGAATGCCGAAAAAAAGAGTAGGTTTGGAGATGTCGGAGGGCGTGGTGGTCATTGGACCCTCGGACCCACTTGGACAGACAGAGAGAAATCAGTACGGAAAGCAAGAAAGAAAAAAGAGAGGAAAGCAGAAAGCCGGAATGGAAGAAACACAAAAAAAAAAAAATGGCCGGCAAATCCTGAGCCTTTAGCTTCAAGAGAAAAGTTGGCTGGCACACCTTGAACCCTGAAAAGAGATGTTGGCTCGCAAGCCCTAAACCCTAAACGGAGATGTTGGCTGGCAAGCTGGCAAGCTCTAAGCCTCACTCCTAGCATTTAACCTTGGGTGGAGCGCCAATCAAGATATGTGCACTTCCACTGTTTGCAGTAAGGGAGGGTCATGCGGACCATTTTGTGTGCAAATGGGGCATTCCCCCCCCCTCCACCCCCCCACGGTTTTAAGGCCATCCATGCTTGCTATAAAAAGACGCATCATGTCATCATCATGTTTGCAGTCCCGGAAGGTTGCTCGGATCATTTTGTTTGCAAAGGTGGAGGGGTGCTGCGCTTCCGAGACCCCCGCTTTTTTAAGGCCATCCATGATGTGCGGATCTTGTTTTTGCAGAAGGGGGGCTGTGCTCCCCCCAACCCCTTTGCTTTCTGAAAGCCATGCATGCTTGCGGTAAAAGCATCATGTCATCACAATTTTGTCAGTGGGGGAAGGTTGTGCAGGTCATTTTATTGCAAGCGGGGAGGGCTGCGCCTACCCCGATCCCCCCAGCTTTCAGAAAGCCATCCATGCCACGTCAAAAATATCATGTCATCGGTTTGCAAGGCCGGGGCTGGGCGATCCAGCTGCGAACGAAAATTTTTCTAAGCGTTGCAATTCGCTGTGTTTACGTTCTTTGCCAGATTCCGAAGGCTGTAATTTACAACACGCATCGGCAAGCCCAGGAAATTCAGAGCTGGCGTGCTGTGATTTGCAGTATTTGCAAGCTCCAAGGAGTTCCACATGTTGTAACTTACAGAGCTGCAAATGCTGTAATCTAGATTCTAGACGAATTCCCATGCCAGAATTTGCAGTATCTGCAAGCTCTAGATGAGCTCCCAGCGCTGTAATTCACAACATCTGCCGTCTACACGGGCAAAAATGTTGCAAATAATCATGTCTGCAGCCTCTATGCGAACCACGAAGCACTGCAGTATATCTGCTGTCATAGGCAGGATTTTCAATCATAGGAAAATTTGTATCCCGTATCAATTCTTTCATCCCGTGACTGTCCCCGCTGCTTACAATCCACCAGGATTGGAGGGTCCAAAAGCGACGACCTGTGACCCTTATCACTTTCAGTCGAAAAAGATCCGGGGATCGAAAAGCGATGACGGTTACGAGGATCGCGACCCCAACCCCCACGATCCTTGTGAACGTCCACATTTGGCCAGCAGGATGTTTTTTCAATGATGCTTTTTATTGTGTGATCTCCAAACTGTATTTTCCTGATTATATTTTTTTTGATAGGTCACCCTACTTTCTTGCCGGTGGCATGCATGGAACGTCAAGGGCTCAGAGCAGGCTATGCTCCAGCTAGCTGTGGCCTAGTGAAACTCTAGAAAGCGCAGTGCTGGGAACCTCTCGAGGCCGGGATGGCCTCATGCCAGTTCCCCGGCCCAGGCTCCAAGAGTCTCCGAGTTGGCACGACATCTCACAAATTGCATGTGCTCTGTGGCAGGCAGCTGGAATGGAGCCGCATGGATCTCAACACTGTGGGTTGTAGAGTCTGCATCGCCTGCCTCCAGTCAGGTCAGCTGCCAGTACGTTGCAAGCTGTCCTCATCTCAACTCTAGTGATGTGCAGGTCTATGCCCTGCTGAAACCCGGAAGACTAAGGAGCTGAACATGGCATATGAGAGGATCAGACGGCAGGAAGTGGAACTGGAAGCTCTGCGTATCTGCCTCAGCAGGGTGGGCAGGGGTGCTGGAATCACTGAGAAGTGAACATGGCTTTTAGAAGCTGGGCGGCAGCAAATTGCACTGCTAAGCCAAGCAGTGCAGCAGTGGGTTGCAGGTGGTGCGTGCGAACAAGGCAGAGAATTAAATGCGTACCTCGTGGCCATGGCCTCAGCATGTCCGCTTCAGCTGAGCCAAGACTTTTTGTCAGCCATTGCCGGCATGTCCGACAAGTAAGAGTTCCAGAACAATTGAAGGACTCAGGTTAAGTTTGTGGAGTGCCCCTGCTTCGAAACTGAATGTTGCAGCATCCGATGCAACAGCAGGGTGGCAAATGAACCTGCAATTTTGTAATGCAAACACACTTCCACTGTAAGCGCCCCACGAGCTCAACAAGCCTTGCGAGAAAGTAGATGCACTTGTTCTCTGAACCTCGCTCTCGTCCTAGTTGACTTGGCACTCCCATTCAATCCCAATCGCATTTGCCGAATTATTGTACGACGACTGAGCGGCAGCTGAACTGTGTCGAACCTCATTTCCCTGCCCGCTGCTTTGTTTTTAGATCTAGGAGTCGGAATGAGCGATCTTCAGGCGGAGCTCCAGCGGGCAAATTTGATAATTCAGCAGCAGCAGGCAAGTTGAAGTTGATCATTTTGACGTTGCAGCTGTGAAGCGCTTTGTCAACAGCCAACGTAGATGAGTGTAAGCAAGTCGCAGGGCCAGCGCCCGCCGACGAATATACCTCAGGCTGCACGTACTCCCTGTTTTTGAAGACGCTGTGCTGATCTCTGACTTTGCACAGTCTTGGATAGCTTTGCTGTAGCAGGCGGCCGCATATGGGACTCCTTCGCCACAGCTCGGGGCCAAGCTACTAGTGAATGCTGATTACGCCATGCGCTCACCAGGTAGCCCTAAGTATGGCACCTGTGGCCACAAGTTGTGCAAGATTCATTAAGTTCTTCTAGTACATCGGGAAGTAGTCTGCTGTCCTTGGCGTGCTCCTATGCAAGATTCATAAGGCGTGAGTATACCCCGTGGCCCGCAGCCTCCACAAGCTTCCCGCCGTTGGGGCCTAGATTTCTCTTCAGCATGCCGCTGCTTGCCGATCCATGCTGAGCCATGCAAAGATTAAGGAATATCCTCGAAATGTGCAAATTATGCAGAATCAACTAGAAGAGAACATGGGAAATGAAATGACATTCAGGTGATATGTTATGTGGGTTACACAGGATTACTTCCCCCTCAAAAGTAGCAGCCAGCCAGTCTGGTTCAAGTCTACGAGTCTTGCTTTGGTGTCTTATTGGTTTCGCCTTAATGACCTGGCAGTGCCTAAGTAGTGTGTGCAGAGATGAAGCCTGATTGACAAGCAGTGATAAGTAGAGCATTGCTTAGCAATTCCCATCTAAGTGTTTTCCCGTGGTCTGACAGAGGTCGCCAAGCTCATTGCCAACTCCAAAATGTTCAGGGGCAGGACGCAAGAAGCCAACAGCTTCACTGCACCGGGTCTGGATAATGGAAGCAGCTCTGATACTTGTTCACTGTCCAACGCGCTGCTACATGTGCAGGAGGTCAGTCCTCCGGCCTGCCCAGCACATGGCAGGATCAAGAATTAGAGCTGCTGGAGGCTGTCTGAGCGACTTACGTGTCAAGTTCTGGTTGGCTTGTCGCTGCCCAGAGACAGCTGAAGGACCTGCCGCACGACATCCCTACCGTAGGGTCCCAATGGCATGCAGACGGCACCTGCCCGTGTCTCAAAGTTTCAATACGTTTCATGTTGTAGCCCAATAGAGCAGTGCACTTACGTTTGGTGCTCGTACTTGTTCGGTGCATGTTCGAGATTTGCGGCAGGGCCTACATCAATCTGGGTGTCCGGGCGTTTTGATACATGCTGATGTTGGAGTGAGTGTTTACATTCAAAAACTACCATGCAAGCAACCTTCGCTTGATCCAACATCCGCTGGCACAGGCACTAATCTAGCTGCCAACGAAGCTGGTTCCCACAACAGCGTGCCCCGGAGCGCGGTCAACAGCGTACTGTGCGGCAAGCAAGGCAGCTCCTGCTGTTAACCGGCGCAAAATGCAAGAAGCAGAAGTTTAAAAGGTGCATTTCAAAGTAGGCCTGGAATTCGCGCTTGCCTGAGCGCAGAACTTATGTAGACTGGCACTTTGCAATTTCACGGCAGAGGAATGACGCTGGTGCCTAGCCATGTTCCATTTTGAACCCTCTAGATTCGAAGCTCTGCCGTGCAAAGGCACGTGATCGGATATCAATTTCGCCTGAAGGCGGGAGGCAGATTGTGGAACACGCTTAATTGTCACAATGCTTCATCTGAAGCTGGGAGCTTTGACTCCGCGCTTCAAGTGGGCAGCTTCTACAACTCGCGTAGTAGGGACTGTGAAAAGGACTGGTGCGAACAGCTGGAATTCGCCCCAACCGCGCCACGTACATGCAGGTGAAGCACAAAACATGAGTGAAGTATGTTCATCTTCACATAGCGCAAGAAAATTCAACGATGATAGGATGCCCAATGAATTGTAGGAAGAGCTTGATCAACGAGGGCAGCACCAGATTCGGATGGAAGGCCATGCTGCTGTCATCAAGGCGACGAAAGTGTGGTATGATTCCAAAGTCTGCAGAGTGTCAGCTGAAGATATTTTCATACCAAGGGTAACAGGAGCCAAACCCAAGACGTGTAAAGCATTAAGTCCTTCGAGGGCCTTGATGATTGAGTGTAAGTACAGGGGTTGGTGCCAACAGTCAAGCGTACGAAGCGCAGCAAACCCGCTCAAAGAGAACCAAAGTTACGTCGACGTTTGTCGTTTTCTTGGAGCGCTTCAGGGTCTCGGCACCTCTTCGCTAATGTTTGTGAGCCGCTTTTTCCACAGACGGCTGAAATGTTTGCGCAGACCCCTTGGCCGTTGGCAAGCACGCCTAAACAGTCTGGGCCGAAAAGAAGTGCCGATCTGGCGCTAGCTCCGGCTGAGCCGAGGCATGTCCGAGGTGAGCCGCAACGATGTTCTGCCCGCAGAGCGGGCAGAAGACACAGGCTGAACGCAAAAATTCGGCTTGTCGGGGCTCGCAGGGCCGGGCGGAGATAAGTTTCGCAACCAGGGAGGTCTTCTAGGAACCTTCACGTTTTCTTTTTCGGACAGGCCGACTTCTCAAACAATAGTGATGACTTGAAGACTTGACACGGATGTGCCAATGTCAAACGTGGCAGTTGCAAGTTTCAGACCTCCTATAAAATGCCGGCAAAAGTGACAAATTCTAACCTGCACCCATCCAAACACTGTGAGTTCATCATTTTCAATTGTCCTGCTGACCACGTTGCTAGGTGTTTGCGGACGCGATTTCAAGTCTTGCTACCATCCACTAATGCAAACAGCATGGTTTCTGAGCCTCCAGCCCCGCCTAGTTCAGCGCACATTCCAACCCTTACAAGTGCCGCGTGTGTTCTCGAACATCATGACCTTTTGGTTCCAACGCCCTTGCTCAAACCAGCCAGTACATGCGAAGTGAGGAGCAAGGTCAGCATCTACCTTCTTTAGGCTGTTTTGATCCGAGAGCAGGGTACTCTGCAAATCGACTCTATCATGAGATAATGCTTGGCCGCACTCCAGACTGCCGCAACGTGGTATCTGCTTGAATGAGGCAAGCCCTGCTTCTATGTATTCAGCAAATCGGGATGCCATTTTGGCAGGCAAGGAGTGTCCTGCAGCTTTGCCACTGTCATCATCACAAGCCTATGAGATGTGCGGAGATTGCAGGGCATGCAAATATTGTCACATGAGCCACGCCCGACTCTAAGTGGCAGCTGCCGCTGGTTCAGAACCTGCTTTATCACTGCTAGCTTTCTTGCGACTGAGATTAAGCGCAAGAAGGACCGCCCACCAAAAATGGTTGGGGCCTTTCTCATTGGCTTCACTCTTACATCAACCCACATATCAAAAGCTCACAGGTGCGCCAGGAGTGCAAGGAAATTGCGAACGAGGCAACATGCTTGCCATGTTGGTGGACCTTCTTGTCATATGTGGCAAAACCCCGACCCCCAAACCCCGACAGCCTAAACCCTACAACTAGACCCAACGCCCTCAAACCCTAAACCCCCCTAACCCCCTTAGACATGCAGGTTTTTAGGAGTGCAGCTGTCCGGGACTTGGCCCATTCAGTTCTTTTGACGTCGGCGAAGTTTTGCAAGTTTTCAAAAGTTTTCAGCCTTGCTCGTCGAGGCTGCGGCTGCTGGCAATGTGGAGGTCCTGCTTTGGTTGTTGTTTCCAACGGGTCTGTCAACACCATGTTTGCCAGGAAGTCAGAGTGCGAACGCAGCTCTCCAAAGCCAGCAAGTGCCTTACAGTGTGGCTGATCAGGAAGATGCTGAGAGCTTGTGAGGTCCGATGACGAGCAAGTACACTGCGTCCGTTCTGCGCGCACTGAACCGCCAGGGCCAAGTCGGACACTGAGACTAGGCAGTGCTGCAGTGCTTGTGCTTGATAAAGGGCTTCATACGCTAGAGAAAGCCCCCAAAAAGCCTTGGTGTGATCATGCATCAAACGTGAGATCGGCTGTGAATCCTAAGCCCAGTCCTAGTGCACACATTAACTTGGTTCTAGCGGCAGATTTCTCATAAAAAACATGGACATGGTACAAGTCACGGAGTTCGCACAGTTTGACGAGAGAAGAAGGTACTGCCACTTGGAAAACCAGGTCGCAGGATAGATGGCATGTTGAAGGCAATTAGGTCTAGGCTGGAGTCAGTCTCAGACGACGGTTTTTGGCGAGCTGTAGATTTTCGTGCGTGCAACATGCGTCGTTGGCTTGCCAGATATTTTTGTATGTGCGTGTCCACCTCTGTGACCAAGAGAAGCACGAAGGCAAGCAAGAAAAAAGCAAAGCGTGATTGTGCTATTTGTGTAGAGTGCAGGGGGACAGAAGCTGATTTGCCTATCTTGTCCAACGAAGCTGCGCCAAATCAGTGGAAGCACTTGGGGATGCTCAAGTCAAGTGTGTACCTGCAAGTTTCACTAAATGTGTCAGATGTGAGATTGAGAGTGACTGCAACATGTTCTGGCATTTTTTAATGATTGCAACACATGTGTCAGAATTCAGGCAGAATTCAGGCTCTCGGTACACTGGAATGGAATCACAGGTTGTGATGTTGCTGGAACGAATATACTTGAAGTGGAGTACAGGCAGCGGGCATTTGCCCTTACGACGCGCTCCACGTGAAGAAGGCTTGCAAACTGGCCGGAAACAGACATTTCTTGGCTGTGCTCAGTGGGTCCTTTGCGCGGTAGCGAATGGGCAACGCGGGGCACTTTTTCTGGGGCTTCACCAACAACAGTAGATTAGTAGACGTCCCGCAGGACGAGCTGCAGCAACAACTTGGTTTTCCTTTGGCGGAAGGCAGTGACAACTACGAAAGGCCGGCGTTGGAACACATGGTTGGCACTCGGAGCACAATGACTACTCCAACTGGCGTCGCAGACGACTGGATGGAGGCTGACATTGTTATTCACATTTGCCGTACGTCGGCGTGCGCTAATGACACAAACCTGGGGTAACCCAGGAGGGGGCGACGGCTGTAGGCACTGTCAAGACTCCCCCCTTTGGTGGTTTTGTTTTTTCGGGCTAGGGTCTTCTCCGGCTGTTTCGATCATAGTAAGTCTCGGTTAGCCGGGAACTGGCTTGAGCCGTGCTTGATCGATCCCGCTCTTCGGGGCAGCGGACTTCGCCGGGGTCGAACGAGCAGCGCAAGTATGCTCCAGACAGTATGCATGCACCACTGTTTGCGGCAGGGTCGCCTGCTTGAAATTCGTCATGTCTCTGACCAGATGAGGTCCCTGATCGGAGCTATATAGATTCCTTTGTTCCACTCTGGTGCCACATGCCGTTGTGGCCGTTTGAGCTCAGTACTGAGTACTGAACAGGACCAAAGCCAGTGGAGATTTCCTCAAGGTCTAGTGTAGTCGTTTCCACTCCGGTGTTGTGGTTGTTCGATGGATTGGTTGCGCTGGTTGCTTGCGCTGATACCATGTGAATTCCAAACAGCATCAGTGGCAAAGCTGCGGAGATAGGTCCAAACTCAGTCAGAGCGGTTGGAATCATCTGAGAATCAGTCGCTGGTGGTCAAATTCGTCAGGTGTCAGATTTCCTGATGCCGGTGATGTCTTTGCACCGAAGCTTACGTACCCATCTACATGCAAGACGCGCGACTAGTTCATTGACTCTACTGCACCTGGAGCCGGGAATCATCGGTTCATTCGGGTTGTTCAATTGTTCAACCCACAGAGTGGTCTCGCAAAGCACAGTTGGCAGGCAGACCAATAGAAGATATCAGACTGTGTGAGCTGAATGAGTGAGTATTTTCTCTTCGGATGTTGTCTGAGGGACGGTTTCCGTCATTTGTGTGGACCCGCAATGCAGCTGAAGTTGTACTTGCTACGCAGCTTTTGCAAGCCAATTGAAAGTCCAAGATTGACATTGACAGTGTTGCTCAGGCATGTTTGCAGCTTCAAAGTCTTCCCATGCCCACAAGAACAAGCAAGCCCAGCAGTCTCCTTCGGTGGATGTGCTGATGACTCAAATTCTCCGTTTTGTACCAGTTGAGCCTTCCACTGCTGACAAAGATGAGCTGATCCGTGCCAAAACTAAACTTGCCGAGCCGGGCGACGTTGACCCCGCAGAAGGCCCCAACTGATTCCAGTGAGGATGCTGTTGAAGAAGTTGTGGCCAGTCATGCAGATCTCCCCTTCTCTACGGAGCATGGCAAGAAAATGCCAGAATGCCCACGCAGGCATTATCATTCGCATGTGGGTACCGCAGTTCTAAGGGACGTTTCGTGAGCTTAACAAGCGTTTCAAAGTGGTTGGTCTTCTTGCTGAACACAGCGACAAGTCTGAGATGGTAGAAGCTGCTCGCAAGTTTGTACTTGATCAGAAGTTCGCAAGCCGATTGACAGTTACCCGTGCATTGCTGTTGTCAACTTTCAGGCTGCTTGACGAGCGCGCAAGGTTGAGAAGACCCCACCAACGTGGCTTGTTCAGAAGAAGCAGTTGCTACAGTCGATATGTTTGCTTGGGCAAGCACTCACATTTTTCAAGCATGAGTGTCTGCATCTTCTTAGGGCAGGGCCTTTTACGTTTGGTGTTGCTTCTTTCACTTCCAGGACGACAGACCTCAATTATTGGTGCATGTCGACAGTGGGCCTTACAGCGATTTCTGTTACACTGCGAGAAGCCAATCGAACAACTGTTCCACGTAAGCTGGAGCAAAGTCAGGAGGGGCAGGCTGAAGCCATTCGGTGCTGGCGTGAGAATTCTTGCTTTACCAAATTCACTCTGATCAAGATTGCGAGGGGCAGGCTGAAGCCATTCGTGCTGGCGTGAGAATTCTTGCTTTACCGACCTCTCTCTGATCAAGATTGCTTCGTGTGCAAGTTATAAAGAGGCTTGGACTCTGGAGCGCGCATTGATTCTCAAGTGACACAGGTGGCCGAGGTTGAATTATCTTTTTGTTCAGGTAGTTCTCAAATGTACAGCGTTGGGATTTCAACCTGCCCGACAACCCCAACATACGGTCTTTTCCAAATTTGAGCTATGACTATGGAGGAAGCTTCGCAAGCGATTGTGTTCTTCGCCGCAGCCAGGGGTGTGCTCAATGGGTCGTAGACAAGCGGGGGAGTTGTTGTGTGACATTGCTTGTTCTGCTCCTGCCAGCTTCGAGGCGCTGAAGCTGCTACGTAGTAAGCGTGTTGAGGTATGTGCTCTTGTGCATTTGAGTCTCAGCGTGGGACAGCCGCTCAAGTCTCGGGTCAGGAAGCTGTTGCAGGGTGTGGTAAGGTGCCGCAATATGACGTGGCCTTCTGGAGCCACGGCGCATTCGGAGTTTTCAAACCGTACAGAAACCTAGCTACGGAAATTGTGCAATCGCTCAAGCCGATCCTTGTTCCCATGCGCTTACCCAGTTGCAAAGTTCGGGAGGTCAACCGCGGTCAACCTTCCAGCTTGCGAAGACTTGCCAAGAAATCTTGCATTTGTTACAGTCTTGGGCAAGTTTGTTCTACCCTGTGGACGAGAACAGCTACCCTGTCCGTGTGCTGGCTTGTCTGGTACTCTGTCGGATGTCTGTTTTGTTCAAGGACACGTGGCCATGTGGCCACAGGTGTCGAGATGATGTGAGCCATTCACCCAAAGCGGTTTTACTCAAGCCAAGGGTGTGCTGGCTCTTGTTTCTTTTTTGAGCAGCAATGGAAACTTGTCACACAGGCTGTGCGCCAAAAAAAGCGACTTGGTTGGAGCATAGCGCAAGACTGCGAACGAGCGCTGAGACATTTTGTTGTTCGCTGTGAGGACCATTGCCCCAATCCCGCTTGATGGCATTCTGCCCCCAATTCTATTTTGCAAGCGCGGATCAAACCCAGGCCCCGGGCAGAACCCCTTGTGTTTCGACCGCTTGTCCTGCCGCCTGCCAGTCGCCTGGTGTACCTGGGGAGTTGATTAGAAGGGAAGCCTGCCTGTGGGTTCTGTTCTGCTGAAGCGCAAGAAGCTATTCTTGACAGGGCGGACCATGGTCAGTTACCTGCGTGTGCTATTGCGGAAGTTGTTGTCTGCGACATCGTACTGCGTTCAACTTATGCTGAGAATTGTGTGGGAAGGACTTGATGCCGCACTTCCGTCCATTTGAAGCACGTTGCGTCGGTTTCTTGCTGATCTGCCTGCGCATGTCGCTTCGAAAGAGTTCAATGATGACTCGGTGGGCTCTTTCAACTTTCAACAGTGTCCCCCGAAGATGATTTTGGAATCTCTTGATCTCCTCATCAAGCAGTGCGTGTCTTCAACCGGCGTGCAGCAGTGCACAGTAGATCTCAGAAAGAGTGCTGCGTCTGGTGAGCCTGTGCTTCCGCAAAGCGTCGAGGTGGTAGAGCGTTTGAAGGTGCTTGACACTCATCGTGCTTTCAGCGTTGCGTGACTGTCCATTTGACACTGGGCGATTTGTGGCCAATCATCAATGATCGCAGCAGATTCGTGGAACGTGCGTCGGCAAGCAGATTTCTCCAGTGCTGTCAAGTTCATCTGTTTTTCTTGGAGAGACATTGTAGCGTCAGTCGCTCCAACATCAGATGCAGCAGCACGCAGTGCTGTCTAATCCTATGTTTCTTTGCCAGTGCGTGGACAATCGTCTCATGAGTTGCGATGAGCAGATTTCCCAATTGCGCAGTGTCCAAAAGTGCCTGCGTTTGGGCTTCTATGGAACTACACGTAAGCACCTCTTGATCGACCAAGACAGCCAGGTGTTTTGAGCGACCTGTGCAATAGCAAAGAATCCCAGTTGCGACCATCACGCGCCAAAGCGTTGTCTTATGCTTCTGTGGTTGCTTTTTGCGTGCGTGCAAGCCTGATGTTGCACGCTTTGCAAGAGACATTGGCTTTGAGTGAGCTGCAGTGCCATGTTCAGGTTCTGAGTGTAGGGCAGAGTGTCACGCAGTTGTCTGATGAAGCTTGCAGTGGAGCACTTTCTTCAGATTTCCTGGGCCTTCACCTGCTGCTACTACTGCTTCTATTGGACGACACCGTTGGTGCCACTCTGGCGCTGGCGCAACACTGCTTGGGATGTTTACCTGCGGAAGTGTTTTAAGAACTTGTTCCAAGACGGTGGGCGTGAAGCTTCATGAAGGATCCTCCAGGGAGGAAACTAAGAACGATGCAAATTTAGTCGATCAGGATTAGAATGTTGCTAAGCGGCCGTGTTGTCACGCATCATTCCAAGCCGGCTAGAGCCGGCTAGCGCATACTATGAAACATTGGCGTGCAGAGAATCTGGTTAAGTCACCTAGCAGTGACACGTCACGGGCTGTGTGTGAAAGCTCTGCTGAGACAGATCGTTTTTACTTGGTGAGCCGCAGGCCAGCAGAGGACGGTCGGTTGCCTGCTTGGGACGAGCTTCAGTCCACGCGCAACCCTCCACATGTTGCTGCGCTTCTGGATGGTGAAGCAGTAGTAGACTGGCAAGATGAGTGCAGTGTGTGATGCACCTTTCTGTGAGCAGCCTGCAAGGGAGCAGGGTATCGTTTAGGCCACTACTACGGGTTTTTTGATCTTGTTTTTCTTCGCGCTGTGCTACCTCACAAGGAAGCTGAATGTGTAGAGTCCTGTAAGCAGCGCTTGCAGAAGCTGATTTGAGCTCGCCGGACGTGCTCCTTTCTGCGTCCATAAGAGCTACCATAATAACAAGCGCGAACAAGATCGTGGTGCACGTTGAGAGTACTGGTGTGGCGTGCTCTGATGTTGCAGTACTTCGGTTGAGTCACGGTTGGTTTTGAGCTTTCTGCTTGACGCGGCGGTGTTAGCTTTGTGCTCCATATGACAAGAATCTGTGAGGTAGCGCTTGGTAGCTTACAGTAGCGAAAGCATGACATCCCCACAGATGGACCAACGCTTTGAGAACACGTTGCAGTGTTTTGCCACTCATATTCTTAATCGCATGCCCGCGCGTGTTGGGTGGAGACTCGTCGTTCGTGCTGCGGAAATTCTTTGTCAAACTACAGAGTTTCGAAGCAGTCGCAGCAAGGATGTGCCAGGGTTTGCGCGAGAAACAGTGAATTTCATCGATGTTGCAGATGTTATGAGCATCAAAGACAAGACATGGCTGCTCTGCTGGAGGAAGGACAACGCAGATAGCCTTGTACTTAGATGAATGGATCCATTGCCTGCGTTTGTGCTAAAAGAAGCTCATGTGCTTTTCTGTTTAAAGCTGGCTGAGTGTGATGCAGTTGGAGGGTGGTAGACACATTCTTGTCCCATGGTGCCCAAGTGCGGGAGGCGTGTAGACACAAGCTCCTCTGCGTGACATTTTGCGTGTGTCTGGTGATGTCATGTATACTGGAGTCTTCTGGCAGGTCCGTGATTCACGTATCCAACGATCAAGAGGAAACCCGTCCTATTTTTCAGCTTAGTTTTCGTAAAATGCAGTGCGTCTTCCTCTTCCAGAGCCTGTTGTGCCACCTCAGCATACTGCGGATGAAGTATCATACAGAGTTCTTATTCAAGGGGAGGCGTTCTTCCGGACCCTCCAGGACATTGTTTCTGCTTTCAACACTTCTGGACTTTCAGGACGCAGTGTTTTGAACGCGGATGGCCGGATTGCTAGAGCATTTGCAGCTGCTGCCTTTGTGTATGGTGGAGCAGCAGGACCCCACTGCAGTTTTCATACGCATCCCTGGCTAACAAGAGTACCGTCATGTGCGGCGCAGTCTCAGGTTCCGTGACTTCGGTTGCCTTCAATGTTGCTCAGTGCAACTGTCAGCGCAACCATGCTCATTTGCAAAGTGCCATACCTGTGTCTGTCTTCGCAGGTGGGCAGCTTTGGGTGGAAAATGCCTATGGACAGGTAGTTGTAGATGGCTGGCTTGGGTTAACCTGCGCCCCAAGCGTACTAAATTGTTGCGGGTTGGAGACAGGTGTCATTGTGGCCTGTCATAGACGTCAAGCATGGCGCCTCAGTCAGCCTGATTTGGGCCGCCTTTTGACTCTTGTGCGGTGTGATATTTACTCTGGTTTGGCTGGATTGATTTTCTATGTTTTTGTCGTGCTGTTACTGTTGTTTGAGTGGATGTTGGCTTTCAGTCGATGTGTAGAGCGTCGATTTGGTTTGTAGCAGAGATGGATTCCGCCTTTTGCCGGTAAGGCGCTGGACCGATGGATTCGGTGCGCGCAGCAAGCGATCATGTGCATCCGCAATGACTTGGCTGCTTTGCAGATGCAGAGTCAGGTTCGGAGTACGCAGCCTTACGCAGCAGATTGCGCACAAAGCCAGCTGGATGTTATAGCTGCTCAGCTTCGCGATGCGCAACAGGAGTTTGCCGTGCTTACTGAGAGCATACGTGTTCTTGAGCACTGTCAGCCCGCGTCTTTGTCTGCTGTTCAACGGCAAGTCGTACTTGTCAGTGCAACTGTTAGTGAGCTAGAGCAGTCGAGTTTGGAGTTTGCGTGGAGCAGTACTGAGCTCTGTGGTAAGATTGTTCATCTCATGTCCAATGATTCGGTCCCTGAGAGTGAGTGTTGTTGATGCTGTACTGCCCACGCAACAGGCCGCGCAAGACGTGCTGGGTTTACATGGCGCGTCACGCCGTTGTTCGAGAGCTGAGGATATTCTTTTACACGCAAGAGCCATGGTGGATTTGGACACCCGCCAAAGTGCTGGAGCAAACTGTCGCGTTGAGACTGAGTAGGCGTTGACTGGAGCAGCCAGCTGCAATGCAAGGCGTAGGAAGCGCTGTTGTCTGTGCTGCTAGAAGACAAAAAACACGCTGTTTGCCATGCGCGTTGCCTTGATTCTGTTGCTCGTGTGTGCTGTGATGCTTGAGCGTTATGAGTGTTTGTGGCTGCCTTACCGATGGTTGTTGCCCTGTAGCGGATCAAGATGAGCATTCCTGGCCTTCCTGGTCTTGCCTAGGGTGGTGGCGTTTTTTACGCTACACCGAGTTCAAATTGCTTTTCGTGTCCTTGATGGTTTTTGAGCTGCGCGATGACCATGATACTAGTGCAATGCGGATCAGCTCCGTGTCCTTAGCGCGTGGCTCGCATGATGTGGACTCAGATGATCAGCAGTTCCTTTTGGCAGACGTAAGAGGACTAAGTGCAGTTGCTGGGTTCGATCAGAGAATTTGGAGTCGGGTGCCAGACGCATGTGGCACGATACCGTGGGTATGTGTGCTTGCGTGGTAAAAAAATATTCCGCTGTCCGCAATAAGCCGCAGCTGGGTGCAGGCGTGTTTGATTGTTTGGCGCAGCTTGCGCCAAGGTTGAGGGCCCATGCACCGCGTTGCAAATACGACCTATTACTGTGCTTAGCCGTCTCTACCGTTGTTGGGCTAGGTATAGATCCACCAAAATTGGTGAGTGGATGGCGTCTAAGTTGCCACCAACTCTTGCAGGTGTCAAGGGGATGTCTGTCACAGATATCAATGCAATGGTTGCCAACTATCTCGAGACCTGCCTTGGCCAGGGTTTGTCGCGGCTGGGAGGGGTTTTCGATGTTAGTAAATGTTTTAACGCTTTGCCCAGGGAACCTATTTTGCTATTGATGGAGCCTTTGGGGGTCAACCTTCGATACATCGTTGCTTATCAAGCATTGCTGGATTCTGTCAACCGCACTGTTGTAGTCCAGGGGCTAGCCGGAGTTGCTGAGCGAAGTAGCACAGGCTTCCCTGAAGGTTGCAGCATGTCCGTCGTTGCGATGACTTGTGTGGCTTTTCTGGTACATGAGGTTCTTAGCACGGAGAATACCATCCCTTTCATTTTTGCTGACAACTGGGCTTTCGCGTCCAGCGCCCTTGAGGGGGGTCAAGTTGCTTATAAAGCGTTATGTGACGTGTGCGACGCCTTCAAGTTGCAGCTTTCCCCTGAAAAGTCTTGGGTTTGGGCCACTACGTCTCATTTTCGAAGGTGCTTAAAACAAGCGTTGTATCATGGTGTTCGCATTCCTTTAGTTTGGCGTGCTAAGGACCTAGGCGTTGATGTCAATTACACGCGCAGACGGCAAAAAACAGCGTGGCGCTCGCGCTTCTTCAAGATGAAAACTTCCATGACCAAGGTACGTATTTCGAATGTGCCCAAACCATTCAAAAAACGGCTGGTGCTCAGCGGATGCTCTTCAAAATGCGCTTTCGGGGAACCGCTCTTGCAAGTGTCAAACTCTGATTTTAAATCAGGAGAGCAGCTACTGCCAGAGCCCTAGGATACATCCGGTCCGGGGAAAATGCAAAAATTGCTTCTGCCCTGACAGGAAATAACATGGATCCGCAATTTTTGGATGTTTTTCACCGGTTTTGTTTCTGGAGGCGCTTCTTTTGGAAATTCCCGAGTTTATTTGAGGAGTTCCTAGGAATGCCGGACCGGCCCGCAGGGGCAATGGCCAGGTCTGCTGCAAACCTTGGCTGGAAGCCCTCTGGTCAGTTTTTGCAACACCCCTGGTTTGGCTTTACTGATTGGTTGCGGTGTAGCACTAAGTTTTTGGGGTCCGCGTTGTCGCAAACTTGGATGAGGCTTGTTTGCGCTGACTTGAAAGTATCACGCCTGGGCATTAACATCGCCGCGGTTGATGTCCAAGGCATGCAAAACCTGTTTTGCAAACTTTCTCCCACTGGTTTGGGCGCAGTCAGATTCTTTGTGCACGGCGGGAACTACACACATGATATCCTAACCAAGTGGGATGCGTCCAGAACGTTGCAGTGCCCCAACTGCGAGATGCCTGATTCCAAGTACCGCCGAGTTTTTCAGTGCAAAGCCTATGATGCCTTCCGCTCTGAATTGCCAAATTTATTTTCTAAGTTGGGAAGATTGCCGGAAGCTGTTTGGAGATTTGGCCTGGTGCCGTTGAGCGCCTACCCATGGCCCTTTCTCCAGCATCTCCATCAAACACCCCTTGAATTTTCTTTTCCCTCCCTCACGGATTCCTTACACATCTTTGTGGATGGGTCATGTTTCTGGCCCCAAGACCGCTTGTTTTCCATTGCGGGTGCCGCCGCCGTTGTTGCTGACATGACTTGCAATGGCGAGGGCATTATTCGATCACAGGTCTTGCCAGGAATTGAACAGTCCATCGATCGGGCCGAGGTATTTGCGATCTTGCTAGCGCTGCAGCTGTCAGAGCGCTGCGCAGTATATTCTGATTGCCAATATGACGTTGAATCAGCTCGTGTCCGCATGAAGTGCCTTCAACAATCACAGAACCCACCTGCCATGAAACATATGGATTTGTGGGATGTTTTTGACGCGCTAATGGTCAAACGCCCCACAGGAGCTGGTGAGTTTGTGAAGGTGAAAGCTCATGTCAGCCGCGCGTCCAAGCTTCCAGAGTTCTTGGACCGGTGCCGTCGCTACAACCATCTCGCTGATTTGGCAGCTAAACGCGCAGTCAGAGAAGCAGATTGCCTTCCCTTCAACCAAATGCGAGCGATGTTTGCCAAACAGAACGAGTTGAGAAATGTGGTAGGTATGTACCATAGTTTCCTTGCGCGTTGTGCTGAGCATGAATTTGATAAGAAAGGTGCTACACCAGCGCCATCCCGATTTGACGTTGCAATTTTGGATGTGTCGTCACCCTGCTTCTCTCATCTTCCTTTGATTGTCTGCAGCGCGGCGGTGAGTGTGAGGATGTGGGCTGCAGCTTGATATTGCTGCTTTATCAACGGGGGAGTTGCTTGTTGGTTGTTGCTTGTGGCCGAGCTCGGGCACTTGCCTTCTTGGAAAGGCGAAGCAGTTCCTTTTCTTGTATTTCTTGCGAGGCTCCGGCTGCTCTTTTCCCCCTTTAGGGCGCCTCCCGCCTTCGGTTTCAGGAGGAGGAAGTTTCGCAGGCTTCGGCGTGGGCGTCAACTTGACGCAGAACAGGTCCTCGCGAGCGACGGATTGCAGGGCGTCGTCCAGCGACACCTCGTCATGATACACCACACGGAAGACCTCGCTCAGGATCTCCTTGTCGGCCTCCTCGGCCTCGGCCTCAGCCGGGGATGGCGTGCGCAAGCCTACACCGCGACGGCAGGTTAGTGCAGCACGAATCGATTTACGTAAGACATCCACGGGTGCATACCGTGTGCACGGGCCGTCAGGATTGTTTGAGTCTGAATCCTGGGCGGGGAAGCAACAGATCTAGGCCTCGTCACTGCGCAAACCAGCGGCCTCTGCGACCCCCCTAAGGCAGCCTCCTCAGATAGGATTCGCCGCCAAGGGGTCCAAGACCACGACTGGGTTTTGTGCTGCGTATGCGCGCTTTGCTGCAAGCTGAGAGATGGAAGGGTGCTAGGACCTGCAAGGGCTCAAGGCGACGCCAGGGAAACGCTTCTCAAAGCTTTTCGCTAACCGTTCACGCTCCGGGAGGGGCCCAGAGCCCCACAAGATCACCGAAGAGCCAGAGAGTTAAGTGGAGGGGGTTGAGGTATGACGGGAAGGCAGGGTTCAGGTTGGAGCCGGCCACAGACGGCAAGGCTTGCCCAAGGCGTGGGTTGCCCAGCCCGCCTCCTCGACAGCCGAGGCAGAGTCTTCAAGCCTGGCACGCGATCTGCGCAGTCGCAAAGCCAGGCTTCAAACACAGCTGTGTCCGCAAAGCTAGCGTGAAATACGGCTTTGTGCAAGCAGAGAGGGGGCAATAGGCCGCCGTCAAGTAACAACGCAGTTGCAATCACGCATTCTAAAGCCGATCCAAAGCCGATTTAGAGTATAACACAATAAAGGGGAGGGCCCGCGGCCCACAATGTGCGCCCCGCGCGGGGAGCATCCAACAAACAAAGAGGAGTACGCGGCCCGTCAAGCGTCCATCAGTCAGGAGGCCCCTGGAGGGATAGTCACAGGTTGTAAGCAACAATCACGCCCGACTGAACTGAGCGCTGAGATCATCCTAAACATAAGCGCCAAATTAAGTCCCAGCCTCGAGACAAAGAAACAAGACCCGCGCGCGGCGTGTTCACGCCCATCAATCAGAACGCGCCAAGTAAAAATGACTCGCGCTCGGCGAGTCACACGTCCAAGTCCAACAATCAGGATGCGCAAGAATCACAGCGCGCGCTTAAAAAGAATTAGCCGCGCCTCAACATCATGAAAAACCGGCGCCGTAAACGTAAGAGAAAGACATGCCCCGCCTCAAAAGGCCATAGCTTCACTCAACAAGTAACTGCGGCGCGCAGCGTACGTACCACAACATTGTCCGGCGTCAGCAAGCTCCGCGCGTATTGAGGCTGTTGAGACCTCTATCTGCGCGCCGTTGCAGCAACCGCTGTGCTGGCAGGCAGAGAACCCTGCGAAACGAGGGCTAGACACACGCAGTTCCAATCCTTCACGCGTGACAACCTGCGGGCGGCGCGCGGTATAGCCCAAGAGCCCTAGTTGTTACGGATGGACTTATGAAACCCCTGAACGGATGTTCAACAGCCAGGGGCCAGTAGGTAGGTCCTGCGGCAAGTCAGCCAAAGAGTCCATGGAAGCAACAGACTCCGCGTCGCTTGGGAAGGAGGACTCGTCAGACTCACTCTCCGCCTCAGTGTCATCGCCAGCAGACCCGGCGCGGTCTGTGGGAGCAATAAGAAGAATATCATTCCTTCAATGATGGGTGGATCGGGTCGCTAATAATAGGGTCGTTATCTGCAATTTCAGCATCCTCACATATATTTGGGACGCAAGGGGAGACCTAGATTAAACCCAGCATTAACCGCAGGCGCATCAAGCTTGAGTTCGTGGGCGCCCCTCGCTAGAGGGATTTGGCGCAGGAGAGCGCGCGTCAAACTAGGTTGACATCTAAGCTGAAGTTGGCAGCGCGTTCCACCGCCTGCGTCGAAGAATACTCGGCGCAACTGATGCGGTCAGACAGGTCGGCGAACGAGCTCTGCAAGCTTCCCATCCCGGATTGCTCGCGCTCGCTACTACACTACCCGCTAGCGACTCTTGCAGCTGCTGGAGGATGGCAACCTGCGCCTCGTAAGTCTCCCACTCCGGACGCTTCGCCAATTTGCTCCGACACGGGTCGACTGGTGCCAGGGCTGGTGGCCTGGCGCCCTCCGGCGCGGGCTGAGGCAACGGCGCAACTGGACAGGCGTACGATAGGCAGCTGTTGGCCGTTGGCGGCAAGCAGGAAGTCACGCTCAGGGAAGCGGTCGCGGATAGGCGCGCTAGCTTGAAAAAGATGCTGCGCAGGCACGGAAGAGTCAACGCATTCCTTTTGGGCTTGATTTGATTCTCCAACACTTGCCGCGTGCTGTGTCTGCGTCGCAGATAATGGAACGCAGGTCCGCTCGCCGCGCGTCGCTAGACCTTAAGCCGCCCCTAAGCATAAATAGTGTAGCGGCGATCAAGAACTGGTCAGACTCCATAAAATCCAGCAGAGGCTCCTCTAAACCCGGAGCAATCTGCAGAGGAAGTGGAGTGGCCTCCTTCGCTGGCAGAGCCCATTTTCCGTGTTCACGCCATGCTTTGATTAAGGGTGAGGCTAAGCGCTCAGAAGAAGTTTTCAATTGACGCTTCCGCGCAGCAAATGATGTCGCGCTGAGACAAACGGCTGACCGACGGCGACCTTGTCCGCGGGCTGACTTGCAACCTTCAACTAGATTGACGGCGAAGTCTAATACTTGCGACACGGATGGCGCTTCGGCTGACAAGCCCAGAGAAGAACAGAAGCCAAGCCAAACGCCCCAGCCTCCTACGTGACGCTGTGGCGTTGATGGGCATGTTCTGAAAGAACCAGGAAGTAGGGCCGCGTCACTGGCAAGCGATAGCTTGAGCTCACTGCTGTTAGCTGCTCCTGCAAACCCAAGCCAAGTAGCAGCCCACATCCGGGGGTCAGCGCACTCCAAGTCTCTCAGCGAACAGTCAACCTCACGCGACGCACTAGTGAAAATCAAAGTTACGCGCCAGGGGTAGGGAGAGGCGCGCAGGACACCGGCGAAGGGTCCGCGCGTGGAGGAGAAGCTTGGCGGGTTGTAGGGCGGGGAAGGGCCAGGATGCCTGAAGCAGAGCAGCCGCGAGGGCGAGACCTGCAGCTCTGCCGAGTCGCCGACTGCAGGGCCTGAGACATACCTGAGCCTGATGCCGCAACCGATAGCTTATTGATCGGTGCGCCCGCAGACTCTATGTCAACGTTGTCTGACCTTGAACAGTTATCATCTTGCCATCAGCCCGCTGGTCACACAGTGCAGCGTCGCAGCAGTGACGACTTGCTGTCATCTGGTCAGTCCTCGTTCCCCGCAGCTACGGGCGCAAAAAACCTTGGCCGTAGCCCTGCTCAATCCTCATTCGGTTATTATACGCTCCCTTCCTTTGCGCGTGTTAAGCGCATTTGCCACAGTAGCTCCACTTAAGCCGTTGATGTTGCCGAGAAGAATAGCGCAGCTCCTCACCAGGCTGGCGTGTGCCACGCGCGGCGCGTGACATTGCTGGCCCCCTTCATACTAGGTTCATGAGTGGGGCTTGGTAGCTCGTCTTCAAGCCCATTGCCGGGCCAGATCCCCTGACCGCTTTTCTCTGCAGCTGAGTCCGTGAAGAGCTTGTGTCGTTCCTGCGTTGTGCAGCCATGCCTGAGCCCTGGCAGCCCTTCCTACTTGACTGCTGGGACGGACTCAGGGCTATCAATCCACACATCCACTTGGAAGAGTGGTCTGGATGACGAGGAGTTGACTCTCTCGCTCATAGTAGCTGAGGCGAGCAAGCTCGGCGTCTCTCAGTCGCCTGGCAAAAAGCCCAGGCTAATTGGTGATGTGATGGCCCCGTGTCAGGTGCCAATGCCGCTGGCTGGATCTTAGAAAAAATGGATTTTCCCACGCTTGAGAGTGTGCAGCGTTTTCTATCCAACTCTTCAAGCGAGATCCGCGCTGGTGCACTTTCTCCGTGCGTGGAGCTCACAAGCTCACTAGTGTCCGCGAGCCTGAGCAGGGCCTGTCCTGCTTTGTTGTCGGGCTGGTTGCCTACAGCAGGTGCTATTTTGGCTGCTGTTGGGCTGCCTACTGGTTTAGTAGGGCTGGTGGGTTTGCAGTGCGCCAGCTTCATATTTTCCTATGGATTTGCCAGGGGCTCTTTCTGTGTGTGGACGGCGGATTCAGCCTGGCCGTTCTACGCGTCATTTTTTCTCTGCGCCTTGGCGATTCCGTTGAGCTGGGGGAAACTAGCTTTTGGAGAGACTCTCGGCTGGCGAGCGTGGGACTTGTTTTTTTCCTTCGCGAAGTGCCTTGCTGCCTAACTGGAGCACAGAGAAGGACGACGAAACCCTCCAGGGCAGCTCGTCGGCTGTGTTGGGAGGGCTCCTGCGGCTTTGCTGGGCACACCGTGACAGAAGCTGGGCAACAGGCAAAGCACGACGGACGACCCTGGCAAGGCCTGGCGACGACCCTGGCGGGCTAACCCGTATAAGAGAGGCTTGTGCAGCAGAGGCCAAGCCCGGGAGTGGGCCTGGCTGTGTTGGGAGGGCTCTTGCGGTTTGTGGTTGCCCTGCCGTGGGGCACTGACCCGAAACAGAAGCACGGCGGCAGACTTCTTCCGCGGGAGCTTGAGAGGGTTATTGGTTTGTTGCTTTGGTTTACGGGGGCGGCCTCCTAGCTCAGACCATGGCTGCGGGAGTCCTACCGATTGCTCTATAAGCCTTCTGTTATGACCCGGGCTCTGTCAGTTCACCAATTCTGTGAGTTGCTCGGCTGCTTGTCCGACTCATTGCTGGTTACTTCTCCGGCCGCTTTATCCTACGTCCGCCCATGTTAGTGGCTGCGCTCGGTGAACAACCGTGTTGTTCTTCGCCTTGGTGACGAGGCCATCGCAGCCTCGCGAGCTTGTTCAGGGCAGATCAGTGTGGTTTTTTTTGATTACTCGTCGGAGAGCAGCTCTGTCTTTCTGCAGCATGGCCTTTCCGCAAGGGTGTGTCAGGGCACCTGCAGATCCCGCTTTGCATCAGCGATGCTCCACCATGCCTTTGCGCTGCGGATGCCTTTGCCAGGGGCAACTTTGTTGGCTTAGGGGGTTGGTTTCTTTCTTCTGGGGATGATTGTTCTTTAGGCCAAGTCAAGTGGTTTCGCTTCAAGCTGTCGCGCAACGACCTGCCGCGGTGGCTCCGTCCTGCCAAAGATGGGCCATTGCAGTCGTTCATTATTTCTTTTGAGGCGCTTGCCCAACTCATCCTTTTGGTTCTTCGCTGCTGGGAGTTCGGCGCAAGCGCAGCGACTCCTTCGTTGTGCGTCTTGCGCAGCTATATGTGACAACTATGGTGTCGTCAGAGCGTTTTCTCGCAGGCTAAAATGAAAGAACTACTATCAGGGTTTTGGCCTGTCCGGTTTGGGGTTAGGCTTGTGTGCTCTGAGAGTTTTGGCGTTCGCAACGATTGGCCAGATGCGCTATGCCGCGATGGTTTGGCAGGCGTCAAAGTTGAACATGAGCGCCGTGCGTCGTTGACAAAGCTACTTGATGCTCCATGGTCCAGCAGTTGAGCCTCCACTGTTGGGCTGGGGTTGTTACTTCGTTTAGATTAGTGTGGCCTCAATCTGCACTGAACTGTTCACCTTTCAGTTGGGTGTGTGCGCCCCCATGGTCAGCACCTCCAGCTGACCTGGGGGGGTTGGCGTATGTGTGCGGTCCAGTAAAACATACATGTGAGTGTGTGTTTTCTTGTGGTTGTGCGCGCCCTTGTTGGTCTGCAGCTGCGGCGGCTGAGGGTGTGGGCCGCAGTTTGGTATTGCTGCTTTATCACAAGGTCCGCCCTCCCGCCCTTGCGGGTTTGCTTTGGCAGGCCAAAGATGCTGTGTCATATTGCCGGACTTTGTGCGGAGGGTGTGTACACCCCCATGGTCCGATGCTGCTGGCCGGGGTGGATTGGCATACGTGCGCACTTCATTAAAACATGCGCGTGAGTGTGTGTTTTCTTGTGGTTGTGCGCGCGGTTTCAAGTGTTGTGCTTAGTGAGACGTGATGAGGATGAAGCAGCGGGCAAGTTTTCAGGGAAGCTGCGCCGACGCTTCGTACTAAGCGACCTTCCTGTGTATGACAATGCTATTTAAACTTACCCATTACCGGGAAGTGCGAGTGTGTGTGTACACCCTGTGGCCAATTCTAAGGGTTGCGCATCTTCTACTTATGTACATTGATGCAGGGGACAAAGGGGGTGTGCAGGGGCTCTGCCAACGAAGCTCCCCTCCACACCCCAGGCAAGCCTACCTGCTTACTTTCCGCCGTGACGCACATTTAGAGCGGGGCCCCTTCCCCTAGCCCTACCCCGAAGGTCCCTTTATAGTCCCCCCAAGACGACGATGCGGACGACGCTGACGATGAAGACAATATTCCCCCTAAGGGTTTACGTCCGCCTTGAGGGCCCAAACATGTTTTTCCATGTTTTCCCTGTTTTCCCTGCTATTCTACCAAACACGCGCTGCAACGGTTCTATTTGTATCATCATATAAATATTACTAACAGGTGCCGAACCCCCTTTAGTTAGGACATGGATCGATCGATCGATGGTTCGATTTCCTAGGGTTAACCCCTCTTTCTCCGTGTGTGTCCACTTCCGTGACCAAGAGAAGCATGAAGGAAAGCAACAAGAACAAAGTGTGATTGTGCTGTTTGTGTAAAGTGCAGGGGGCCAGGAGCTGATTTGCCTTTCTTGTCCAATGAAGCTGCGCGAAACCAGTGGAAGCAGTTGGGGATGCTCAAGTGTGAGATTGAGAATGATTGCAACATGTCCTGACATGCATTTCTGAGTGAATGCAATACATGTGTCAGGGAACAGGCAGAATTCAAGCTATCGTTATCCCGGAATGGAATCACAGGTTGTGATGTTGCTGGAACGAATAATATATCTGAAGTGGAGACTTGCACAAATGTTGACGATGGAGAGTTTGTAGCCAGCATGTGGCAAAAACATGTGCGGACACGGTTACGTCGGATGTGTCGAGTGCTCACATTTTCAGAAACGGTTATGCTTGAGTTATTTTTTGTCCAGATGCTGGCCGTTGCCGTTTTCCCCCATGTAATTTTGGCCGTGCAGGCTTTTGATGCAATGGTGAGGGTGCATGATCGTACAAGTGTGAGTGAGGCTGACGATCCGTCTTCCAGCTCACAGCAGCTGCGAGGAGGCGCTTTAGGTTGGTTTCGTTTTTTTCTTTTTGTTTGCTGCTGCTGCTGCTGCTGCTCTCATGATGTGTGTTGACAAGTCTAGGTGTGCATTTGCAAATGGTACAAATGCGGGTTTTTACCACAGTGCTGTCAGGATCCGCTGATGAGGCGCCTTAATTCGAGAGCTTCAACCATGCTGATGTACAGGCTTCATCTCAAGCAAGAGATGGTCGCTGAACCGGCAGATTTCGGCGCCTGCATGTCCTCAATTGTCGCCAGCAATGTTATGGTCAAGTCATGTGAAGTTTTCAGAATCGCAAGCTCAAGGGCAGAGGTTTCAGAGGAGATGCAGTTCGCGCGGACTTGTTCAGACGATTCCAAGCTCTAGTGTTTACCTTCGCTGCCCACTTGCATGTTTTCTGCTGCTGCACCAGTGTGTGCAAGTTCAGATTTTCTCACCATGTGCCTGGTGGTTGGCTTTCTTCATTCGAAGGCTTCTCCGGCGCTGGTGACTCAAAATGCTCCAGGGAGCACTGCCCCATGAGCGTTTGGGGCTATCCATCAAGCGGCGTACGCGCACGATTTTGCGCAGTTTGCCGTTTCCAGACGAGTGGCACACTCCTGGTAGTCCAAACTTCGGGCAAAACCCGCAGTGGCAACTGCTTGAAAGAGCCATCAAAGGGCCCTGCCAGGCTGAAACACTTTGCGGAACATTGCGGAACGCAAGCTTTTCCCGGCTATATTGTCTTCTCATCCCCTTGCCTGCAAGAATTTGGCGCAAAATCAAGCCGATTTAGCAGGGGGGGTTACCATAGGATCCGACAAGATATTCTGATGTCGCGTCCGAACTAATGCTTCAGCACTCATGCGTTGGCACTTGGCGCACCTGCCCAGCAAGTTCTGAAGATCATTGAGATTGGATTCTTGTTCTGCACTTTGTGCCAACGGCTGCCCTGAAGGGATTGAGTGCGGCCACCTGCGGTCTGAATCAGCTGCTAGCCAGGCTGCTAGCCAGGCGCAAGGTTGACGCACTCGCGTTCCCGTTTTTGTCTAGATGCCGCCCGCGTTTGTGCGACTCTAGCCGAAGCACTATAATAGTGCAGCCGCCTTTGGATTTGGACAGCTTTTCTGCAATCACTTGTCTCTTGTGTTACCAGTGCAGCTGTTTGCCAGGGTTTTCTTATATGTTTCCTGTCAGGCGGCTGCATCATAGGTTTATCAAGTGGTTTAATTTTTGCTTCACCGACACGCCTAGCCCGGTCAAAATCTGCGCGATGTTTTATTGCGCATGCAGCTCAGACAGGGATTTGAAAGCTTCTTTGGTGTCAGAAGTCATCAGAGGGTCTGGATGGCGTGCGAGTTTGTCGAATGGGAAGCAAGTATTGCAAGCCTTGCTCATTGCGTTTTGCAGAGTGCGAGTTTCCCTTGTCTGCCGCGCCTGCGACAGGACACTTCCTTGGGTGGAGACATTACAGGACCCGGGCAACTTGCCTGAATGTTGTGTAAGTTTCACTTCCTATCTGCCTTCCATGAACCAGAAGACCCAGAACAGGACCGAACCCACCGCGGCGGACTGCAGAACCTTGGGCGGTTCATGACAGGCGGGCGCAACTTTCGTCTGCACTAAGTTGACGCCGGTGACGCGACGTGCCAGGCCAGCCAGAGCAGCCCTTCAGGCACGAAGTCCGAAAGTGTTAGCATTTGCCCTTTTGTACAGCTGCATGCACAGGTAGAGCGTTCTCAGGAGTCTTTCGTTCGGCGTGGAGCTTGGTGACATGCAGCTGCCGACGACGTGTGTCTAAGCTAGCCGTTTGCCCCTAATATGGGCCCTATGTGCTTCCTGGGTCCTGACTACAGGCCCTTAGTTTGGTCTGTAGGGGTCCATAGGGTAGATATCAAGTATACAGTATACAAGAACACTAGGATTAAGGGTTCATACTAGGCTCAAACTTTAGAGTGTAGTTGTTTCTTGCCGAAGGCAGCCCGGGTCGCCCAGTGGGCAAGAACCATGTGGCCATAGCCTGTCCCCGTACCCGTCTGAGGCAAGGTGCATGTGTGAATCGGCAAAAATTAGGGTGCTCTGCGGTTTAGGTCATGAAGCTCCTGTCAGGAAGATTCCTACTCTTCTGCAATTCAGCATCGGGATGGAGAGCCTGGGGCCAGAGATCTACAGAATCAGACTGTCAAGAGTTTCTCTTTACCTAGCAAGGACGGAGCATTTCGGTGTCGCAAGCACAGGCAGGCAGTCTCAGGCAAGCTGCAGCAGGAGCAAGGCGACCAGTGCCAAAGCTGTTGAGCGAGTGTGTCAGGAGCTGCTGCGAGAGATGAGGCGCTTGAGGCGCAGGCAGGGGGTCCCAAGCTCCCCAGCGCACATGCCTATTGACTAGGCAACAGATGACTGAACTTGAGAAGCTTGCGGCGGGTCGTGATCCAGGCATCTCGGCACTCGCGCTAGTATCATGGCCAGATGGCGCGATTGCAGGATCTAGCTCGTCCGATTTTCTGCGCTAGTAGAAGACTCTACTTGTCCAAAGTGCATAATGACTATCGAGATCCTTTTTCTGGCCAAATCTGCGTGAGGTTTTGCAGAGATGTCGCCTTCCCTGACCTCCCAGCCCGAAGGCCAGGACCTGCTAAATCTTCTCAAGAACATTGGTGGCCGCTCACCATGACTCGCGGATTTTGTTTTGTTCAATCACTTTTGTTTTTGTTGGCTCCTGCTGCCTGAATCCTGCTGATTGTCTATCTTTTCATTTTCGGATAAGGTGAAGAGGGGGGGGGCAAATCGACAACATAAAGAACACACACACAGACACACGCACAAACAAGAACCTTAAGCCCAAGCGTGCCGACCAGCAGCCAGCCCTGACCTCAAACAAAACTTCGAACTGCCTTGAAAAATGGGAGATTTTTCCGAAATCAGGGAATCCCAGTATTGACCCCGAAATACTATAATCCTTTAGAAAGTATCCCTAATTTTGGGAAACCCGCAAATCATGAAAGCCTCAAAGGGGGTCAGGGGGTGGAAACACTTGACTTGAGACAAGCGCCTGGATTCGGCGGATGTCATGTTTTTTGTTGCTACGGCTGTTACTGCTATTTTGTGATTCTGTCGCTCTCCTTTTTTTTTTTATCAGTGTTTCGTTTCAGTTTGGTAAGAGCTTGCCTTTTTGAGCAACCTCCGTCTTTTGAACCCTATTGGTGAATGGCCGATTACGTTGCTGTTATGGCGGTCGTTTGAACGTGCTGAAGCCAATCTGATAGATGAATTCTCGACACCACAAATGCCCAAGGGCACCAAACATAATGCCACCCAACGCTGAAATGCGAAGCCAAGCCTGCTAAGAATGTCAGTCACGCCAAGCTCCCTGCTCTGTGCGGTGTTGATTTGATTTGGACCATCAATGCGCTGTTGCCATTCGTTTTGTCGTTGTTTGAAGCTTGCCAGGGTACTAGCAGCTCCTATCCTCCCCATTACTGTTTCTATCGCTATGCTGACTTCTGTTCTCATTGCAGTCATCTTTTTTCCGGCCAGCCTCGCACAACCAGCGACGAGCAAAGACGACGTTCCCAATAGCGTGAGATGCAGCATTTCGAGACTTACAAGCTCTTCCCCAGGTACTGTATTTCACTCCCATTGCAGCCTCTAAGACTATCCCGCGTGCGCCACAAAAGGTGGAACAACAAAGAAAGCAAGGCAAACCGAATCATCGCACGTTGACCCATTTGTTTAAGCGCATTTTTCCTTGTGCAGCTCTGCATTTCCTTGCTATTGACCTTCGAAGACGACGCTTCACAAGATTGCAACTCATCTTCTCTTGTTCTCCAAGGTCACGTGTCATTTTACATTGATTCTAAAAGAATCTCACGAGCAGTCTTCTTGAGTTCTCCAAACATGACTGTCATGGTCACTCACTTTGCTGCAGTCGAGTCTCATCTTCAGAGGCTCGTCCGATAGCGCGTGAAAGCAGACTGGATCAAGCTGTCGACACGAGATTGGCCAATCAGAGGCAGAGTAATCGTGATTCATTGTAAAGGTCTGGTGGACGCAAAAGGAGCAAACATCCTGGCGAATCCGCACATGGTCCTTCGAGCCACGCTGCTTTTGATATATCAAATGCTTTCAAAGAAGCGAAAATGTTCAGTCTCGGCCCCTTTTTTCGATTATTGCTCGAATTCTAGCAACTTTTTTCCCAAGAAATGACCTGGGATTGCCCGCGGATTATGGCGACGCATGTTGAATGCCCGCACGCCTAGTCAAGCATGTTTTTCCCCTAGGCATGTGCAATGGACAGTCCCCTCTTATGGAAGGGGTGCTACAAGAGTTGACTGCCGTTGGTCTCAGATGTCTATGCTCTCCGTGATGAAGCACTTGGACAAGCATGCTCACGTGCAAAATTAACACAACTGTCCTGTGGGTACCTGACACATGATAGTGGCCTGGTTGCACACTTCTCTATGGCAACCTGTTGGAGTCTGGTTGGCAACTCGAAAGCTTGGTGGAACAGGCCACGCAAGCAAAAGTTCAGATGCGAACAGCATGGATACGTGATAGACTGAATGTTGGAGATAATGCATTGTGATGGTATGCGCCATTAGCACCGATCTAGCGGTGTCTACAGACATTGCACGCCTTTCCAGGAGTGGAGAGGCTTGGAGCGGCGAGCAGGCCACTTTTTCATTCTGCAGGCTGTTCTGTACAAAGCAAAATGTTCGCAACGTTTCAATCCGAGCTTCATCAAATCTGTGTTGCATTTGGTGCCAGTCTGAGCATGTCGAGTGGATCGCGGCAGAGCGGCTTCAACGTCAATGGCCAGGCAAGCCAGAGCCCAGAGCCATGGCTCAAACTGTCATTTTGGGCCTGCCCAAATCAGTATTCTGCTCATCACTCATCACCCCTGTCCGGCTTACGGCTCTCACAGACGCTGCGCGTGCTGTGCGTGCTGCGCGTGAGGGCATGAAGGCCCCCAACATGACGGAACCAGGTGATTGGCCAAGCAGAGTCAAGTGCCAAGTGGAAAACACCATGCGCTGCTATTGAATGCCGAGGTGCTGCACTCACGTCGCAAACCCAGTCTCTGTAGCAATCCATACTTGCCCTGGAGGGAAGCACCGCTGCACGCCAGGCAAGGGGTATTCCGCCCACGAGCATTGTCTGAAGCCTTCGGAAATGGACCTTCCATTCCGCCGGCTGAGGCCATGGGATCCATTCAAGAGCTGAGAAGCCTGTGCATTTCAGACTGCATCAGGATGGACTGCTGTCAGCGTGCCTGGCTTACGTAGCACACGTATCGTGATGCTATGAATCCTTCTGATGAGGAATATATGTCGGGCCGAGTCGGACAGCTTCTCAGGTGGGAATACAGACCACACGAAGGTGATCCCGTTGACGCTGCCGCGATGGTCTCGTAAACATGAAGGTGTGCTTTCTGTGCGGGAAAACGTCTGAGGTGGCCAGACTGGTCAACCGTGGGCGCTATCGAGCTTGGAGGGCACTACTCTGCAGCAAAGACCCCAGTGGGAGGATCATCTCTGAGAGTGACCTGGCTCAGCCGGCTGAGGGCTGGAGTACGGGGTGTACCTCTGTGGAACGAAGCGGGTCAGAAGCTAAGTTGTTGGCCGGCGCTCGGTGCTGCAAAGAAAGTAACTGGAGCAGAACAGGTGTAATTGTAACCAGAAGTAGCCAAACCCGACATTGCCGCCCACCGTCTGCAAGATTCATCAACGGCAGGGTGGCGGAATTTGCTCGACTGTTGGGAGCTTCATTCATCTTACACATTTTGCGAGCCCCCTTGCCCTGCTTCAACACCTGGACTTGAAGTGCGCAAGGTGCCACCAAACGCGCGGCAGAAACCAGCATCATGTTCTTTGCATGAATCGGTGCAACAATTTGGCGGAAAGCCAGCGCAGAACCGTCAACCTCATATCCTTCGAGGAGGGACCAGAACCTTCTGTCTCTGGCTGTCTCATGATGTATTCCAGTATATTCCAGTAATTTCCAGCAAATGCAGACAACTTCCAGGCTTCTTGGTGTCAATTTAATGCAGAGATGCAGGCTTCTGGGAGTGCTGGTGCAGGTCCACGTTCGGGTGGACGAGGAGCAGCAGCTCCTGGAGGTCCAGCAAAAGGATGCCTCTTCATCCTGGTCCTTCAGCAGTTCATGTGGATCTTGGGGTTATGTAGGGATAATAGAAAAGGAAGCGGAAACTACTACTTAGGGTTTAGGGTTCAGGCATTTCTTCGGTAGCCCCAAGTCAAGAGATGCATGACTTGATGGAAGCATGTAACGTCGAGGACTTACCCACAGTCTTCATTTCCTGTGGACTTCCCTCGCTCTCTCTCTCTCTGGAGTGACGTGGCACCAGCAATTTGCTTCTGTAGTCGTGCTCCAGTCACACACTGTCAAATTCATGAAGCGGGGAGGCGTCAAAAGATGGTGGGCGAACATGGGCTGATCTGAGTCAGATCTTGACCTAAGATTCAGCCACTCAGAAGCATTCGGCTGCATTCTGCTCCGGGTCTTCAGTTTGCTGGCGGCTGCAGGTTGTCCAGACAAAGCAGCGGCCCGTGCCTGTCACTTCGCTGTGGACGGCTTTGCTGCTTGTCGTCTCAGGCCAAAGCTGCGGCTGCTTAGCTCCTTACCGCTGTACCATAGTTTCACACCGACAGAGTGCTGTCGGGCACAGGTCAGAAACTCCGCGCTGGCTACATGATGGTACTTATCACGAGTGTTCTTGCTTCTCCCGCGGCCTAAGCTCATTAGAACCTCACAGCAGACGATGAACATCATAGCCTTGATCCTTAGATAGTTGCTGTATGAACATACCTGCAAGACGCAGGGCAGAGGATAGTGTAGGCTCGGTTTCGAGGCGGTATTTTTGCAGGCTTGCTTCATGGATGTCCCTGGCAACTTCCCCCAGAGTCTTGCTTGCAAGCAGTTTGGTGTGAGTTCCGGCCGAAAGTCAAGCAGGTAGCTGCTGGCATGCGTCTAAAACTTGCAAACTCTCAGGTGGCAGCCCCATTGTGCAGCACTGTGCCAGGTAAATGCTTGATTTAAGGAGGTCCAAAGCCGTGCCTGAGATTTGTCACGGCAGGTGCGGGCAGTCGCTGGAAAGTGCATCCCTGCTGCTAGCCATGTCCTGAGCTGTGACAATGAATCTCATGTTTCAGGCTGATGCTGTTACGACAGCCTAGCCCAGGAAGATTTCAGGCAATATGCTGCCACAGACATGAGCCCCTGCCGCTTCGTCTGTAGGTGTGTGAGCATCATCTATGCCTGCAATGCGCGGCAGATTCGCTGGAGAAGCGTGGGTGCGCCACGTGTCAACAGCTTCCCGCTGGCTTAGCACCCAAGCTTAGCTTGATTGCATGCGCGCAGGACGCACATTGTCCAATGCAAGGCCGGGTCTGCAATCTTGAAAGACTAGGTAAGGCCATATAGTGATATAGTGTCAGAGGCCTGCCAGGCGGTGACCGAGGCACAAGCCCAGAAGATCTCGTTTCATTTTTTTCTGCCCGGCCTCTTCTCAAGGTAGATGTCGCTGCAGCATCGTACCTTGAGAGCCTGTGCTCCTCCCCATCGCAGCCTGAAACTTAGTTTGCTGAAGTTTCCTTTCCCCTTGTGTTAGTATGGACGAAATGTGCAATCATCAAAGACTGCCAGGTCAACAAGACTGGCAAGTGGGGTCATGAGCCCCGTGGTGCAGACGTCGCGCCAGGATCTTAGCTTCACTCTTTGTGAATAGTTGTCATAGCTCCAATCCTTCATGCGCAGATGGTAGGGCTATCATGAGGCCATTAGGCACAGTTTTGGTGCTGGCGCTGTTGCCAAACATCTATCGCATCTCTGCAAGTGGGAGGGGGTTCGTTCTCCACCCTGCCAGTTGTGTCTGAATCACCATCGACCTTGCCGCCTCCCGTCCTGAGCTAGCCTCAGTTGCAGAGATGTGCGGCCTCAGCTTTCTTTGTGAATGAGTGCTGCTTGCAGATAGCCTGTTTGCTTTAACGAGAAAGGGTATGAAATAGTTCATCCCAAGGCTTGCCAGATCAGCCAAAGCAGCATCCTCGGTCGAAGGTTGCTATTTGCGCTATCAGAGCAGCTGCAAGTGCAAAGACCTTGAATGCATTTTCTGCAATGTTTTTCTGCCGCGCAATTCCTAGGCAGGCTGGTGTAAGATACACGCCACCAGTGCACACGACCTCTACACCGCCTCCAACTCTAGGCACTTGATGCAGCCATAACGAGACATATGAGGAGCCATCCAGGAGCACGTGGGATGCATATCCACGCGAGAGGCAGAATGGCTTGCTTGTCTTGACCAGCATGGCTCCCATCAATATCGTTGCTGGTCAGGCATGGCCAAGGCGAAGCTTCATTGGTTGCAGGGTGCAGCCAGCAGCCAGGCCACCCAAAACCCGAGCTCAGGAAGGCAGCGCGTTCTGCTGAACCTTGCAGGCAGCTTCTTGCGGCCGGCAGAAGTCTGTCAAAGGCAAGATGCTTGATGCTCAGATTCCTCCGCAATTCCTTTATGATGACATGATATAAGGCGCCGTAGCTGATGAAGTATATTATAGGGGTAGTGGGAGCTTCTCAGGCTCGCTGTGGCCAGTGCGAGGCCCTTTGGGAATGCTGCTGGCGGATGGTTACTTGGTTTTTTGCATGTTTTTCTGGTAGATGGCAGGATTCCCAAGCGGAGGTCTACTGCGACCAATGCCGCGAGATCTTCTGCCAAGGAGCCAATCACTAAGCCGTTCCGAAATCGTTTGTGGTCAAACATGTCGTCAGGCTGTTTGGCTGCCACGCATCGGTCAGAGTCTCGGTACTGTGTCCTTCGATCAGCACCCTTTGTTGGGTCAGCTGAGGCATGGGCGAATGACCCAGCACATCACCCGGCCAGTGCCTTCCAACGAGTTACGAGAACTAGCTCGCAATGCAGGTGGGATACGAATTTCGGGCCTAGCGGCATGGGTCGGCCTGGCCATTCCCCCTTCTAATTCTCAATTCCAAACAGAATCGCGATAGTGCTGATGATACATGGGAAGCCTGTTCTTACTACTTGGCATGGTTTTGTTCGGCATGGTTTTGCATTGTTTTCAGGTCTTCTTCCCCTTAACTTAACCCACCACAGGGCCCCAATTGTGCGCACGAGCGCCGCACGCAAGCATCATCAGCACAACTCGGACGCTGATTTCAGTAGAAAACGCATAGAAGCCATGCAGCGCAGGTGCTGCCAACAGCAGGTCTTTTTGTTTTGCCTGTTGGTATGTACAGCCGCAGGCACTAAATTTTGAGTGGTTTGCTGGGGTTTAACGATGGTTGTGTTTATGGTGCACCCTAGCTCCCATCGGCCCCCAAGAAGCCAGCATCACGGGCTTCATGGGCCCCCCAATTCGCTTGCTGATGCAGCACATGTGTGGCCCCAATTGAGGATCCAGCACCCTTCACAAAACAAACCTGAGTATGCTGAGGTATCACAAAAGAGAAGCGGAGGCCGGACTGTGCTGATGGTGCTGGCCGGAAGTCGGGCGTCGGGGGAAGCCTCAAACACGCGTCAAAAAACGCCTTAAGTTTTGTCACGCGGCAACAGACACGGATCCAGGGCTGTTGATGGCGGGGTTGGGGCCTGGCCTCACGAGAAAAACCAACCAAGATACTACCCCTACCCCCTACTCCCCCCGTAGCAGGAAAACTGCCTATGGAGCGTCATTTCACAGAAACTCAATGGCATGGTTCAGCTGAGTGCCTTCCTGCTCCTGGTCTCTCTTTCTCTCTCTTCACACGTAGGGAGCTTGTTGCCACAAGCGCAATTGAACCTCGCTGTTCGCATGTGCTGATTCTTGGAGCACACCCTGTCCATTCATGAATCTTCGTTTACCATGTGTGCAACATGTCTGGGTAGAGGCAGCAGGCGTGCATCTGCGGAGTCTGCCGCTGGCGCTGTTTTGCTGAATCGTCGTTTCCACGCCTGTCCTGAGCATCCAGAGGACACTTGCAGACACTGCGTGGGCATATAGAGGCTCTGCCAAGAGTGACTAGCAGCTGGAGCATCATGTTGAGAGAGGAGCCTGTGAACTACTTTTGCTCGGACTGTGAGCCCGCAACTCAACCGCTGAGCCCTGCTCATCCTGACGTTCAGTGTGCCGAGGTCCACCTGCGTTTGTGCTGAATGTTGCCTGCATGGCAAGCATCAGGGGCATGCAGTGCTTTGCGTCCTGAAGGCTGGAGGATCAGTTTAAAGTTAGGTTCAGCACCTCACCTTAGCTGTGAGGCAGTCTCTGCATTGCCCGGCAAAGCTGCCTCCTCAAGCAGTTTTGGCCATTCCTCTGCCCAGTGACCTGCACTGTGTCAGTGCAGCATTCTCTGAATCTCGCGAACAGACATGCGTGATGTGTAGTGCCAGCTTCGTGGATGTCGGCAAACTTTTTCATCGGGGAATCTTGCAAGATGTAGAGCTTGCTGAGAGACTCTTTGCTTTCCATTTTCAGGTTGAAAGGCCACGCCCACACCACTGATGCAAACATGAGCTCATGTCCCCGCCGCTCACAGCACCAATCATCCGATCTGTCTCCGTTCAGGCGTCAAGACCCCTTGACCGAAGTCATGACCTCAAAAGGTGCAAGTCCACACAGGCCGTGAAAGGTCTTTCAAGGCCCAGGAAATCAGAGGGGAAGTAACTCCTACTCAGAAACCTCAGCACACAGCCACACTTCCGATGCGTGTGTTTGAAGCCTTTGTCACCCTAAACCGCTACAGTGCAAAAATGTTGCATTGAGGTGGAGGAGCTTTCTTCAGCCGCTCACGCGGAGCGCAGGCTTCTGACCAGCTTGTCGAAGCATGTGCAGAACAAAAGGCGCCGCTTGAAACCCTTGCAAGTCTCTGTGTTTCTGAATGTCTGGCTGCAACCCAGCAAGGCTTGATACGGGCAAATTAGTGCGTCGCGGAGCAGAGGACTTCTTGCGGGCACACATTTATGCCTCATTCTATTTCACTCTGTTATTGATTCTTGAGAGGATTTGCAGACCACTCTGCGAGAAGTAGCCGTTGCTGCGCAGAAGGACTCCAACGTGGCTACACTACACGACTAGTCGTCGCCTTTTGCTACCAGTTTGTGTTGCTGCAGGAAGAGTCAAGGTTGATGCAAGAAGCAGACACGCGTGCGTCTGAAACTTATGGCCTTCTCAAACAAGAGGAGCAGGAGGCTGGCATCGCTCTTGCCACCTTGTTTTGGGCGTAATCGAAGCAACGAAACGCCAGGCACGCATTGCTGAAGCTCACAGGCATTTGTCAGAGCTGTGGCCTCTGTCTCGCAAGTGTGGTCCGGGAGCACAATGCCTGCAGCAGAGGTTTTTTCAGGTGGGCGACGCTGTTCCCGCTTTGAAATGGTACGCGTGTCTTCAGGAGGACAGAAGAACTACTCGGCCCGCTCAATTTCCGACTGACTGCCATGCAGGAGTTGCGTTGTCCTGATGCAGTTGCAGGCGCCTTTGCCACTCCAACGCTTTTTCGTCCATGAAATGCATTGGAGGCAGAAGTGCTGCTCAACAGCTGCAGGGGCACCAAAGCTCCGCCCGCAGTGCTATCATGTCTACAGTCGTGTAAACGTTGGGAAGTGCCATGAATTCTTCTCAGTGGGACATGATGCAGCACGAGGGCAGAGAGCGAATATAACCAAAAACAAGGCTTCACGGGAGTTCCATGAAGGTTTGACGGACAAAAGTTTTCTGCACGGGGGCACGCAAGAACGGTGCCAAGCTCATTTTGACTTGGAAGCAGGGTGCCGCGGACGGTTTCCGCGCCCAGGAAAGCCTGAATGTACTCACCGCCGCAGGCATTTCATGGTATATGGGTCGGCGTGTTTGCAGCAGCATAGATTCCTCAACAACTCGCGCAATTGCAGCATCCGCCTTGTTTCAAGCTGTCACCAGTGTGTGGACTCTAGAATGTCAATGTCTTTCGACGTCTATCCGCACCTGTAAAGCAGAAGTTCCAGTTCTCGGCCGATCGAACTGAAACGGATACAGGCTAGGTACGCCGCGCTTAAGGAGCCTCGCATATTGTTCAGTTTAGAAGTGTACGCTGACATGGACTTTCAGGATGCAGCTAAAGACTTGGCAGGGAGGCGTTATCTCAAGAGGCTGACCAAATACAGCGTCTGGCACGCGTAGACTGCGTAGACCATGCCTGTCAAGCCTTTGAGTTGCCGCTTGTCAGCTGTGCTGCGCTGGTATAGACGCTGTGTCTTGATGGGGACAATGTCAGAAGGCGGTGGTGACTCTTCGTTGGCTTCTGCCGCGGTCAGTTTGGTGCACGGTCTGAGGTCTGAAGGCTGAAGGAGAGCTCCTGTCAGCAAACAAAAGTGTGTGTAGCACTTGGGCTTTGAAGGAATACCTTCATGTTTGCAATCTGCCCGTCTCGAACAGGAATGTCCGATCAGGTGAAGCTTTTTGGGTCTAGTATACGTGTCCATGTTTGATCAAACTCCATCAAACTACAACTGACACTACAAATGCATGCTTCCGCAGCTCGAGGATGTACCTTCTCCAGACTTTCTAAACTTGTGAACGTATGCATACAATCTCTCACACATCGCGCGGGAGGGCGGGGTGGCAGGGGCTTCAGGGTAGATCGCATGTAGTTCTGGCCTGTGACATGAGGCGCTTTCTCAAAGCTTTGCCTTCGATTGCAGGAGGCCAGGTAACTTAAGCGCAGCATCCCTGTGCTTGCGTGAGTGCAATGCTCAGTTTTGCTGTGGCCCTTCGCACTTGAGCTGCGAGGTGAGTGAACGTGTGGCATCCATACAAGCACCACGTGGTATGGGGGCAGCAAAACTGCCACCATTCTCCCTTAGCCTCGGGTTTTGCTGACTTGAACTGGAGATTCACGCCGGCCAGGCGATGCCGGCCCTAAGATCCCGGTGCCGCATGCCCATTCCGCCAGGCGAGATGCAGCAAAGCAGCGGGAGAGTTGGGGGGCTGGTAGCAGAGTGATTTAGATGCAGCTGCCTGTAGGAGATCCGCAGATCTCTCTGCGCACCTGAATGACGAAGTTTCACATCTCTCCAAGTCCAAAGTGACTGCTAAGATGGCGTGGAGGATGTGAATGATGGCTCGTTCCTGACAGAAGTGTACCGTTTCAAAGGATTTCACTTAATCTCCAGAACTGTACTTTGCGCCTGCCTGGCTCCAGCTCCTCACGCAGCACAGCAAAAGACACCACGCAAAACACATGTAAGAATGATTCACACGCCACGAGTTTATGGTTTCCAGTCCTGGTGAAGTCTAGAACTGTTTCTTCGCTATGGGTTGCCCGTGCAGCGCCAAGAATCCACCACCTTTGAAGCTTGACACCTCTGCTGCACTTGAACACGTCTACGGCTGTGGTATGCATTCATTATGATGTAGTTGAGGTGGCAAGGGTTCGAGACTGTTTAGAGGCGAGCATTGACATCAAGAAGGCAGTAGGAGAATCGCCCATTCACGCGAGACTGTCTATGTATGAGACCTTGAAGTCGCAATGCGATTCACTGCTGCACGCCAGCTCGGGATCATTCAGGACCGTCCTGTAGCTTGAGACAACTGAGGACCTGAATGGATGCAGGGTCTGAGCCTTCAGGCCTGCTTTCGCAAGATGACACTGGCGGCCTGTTACCAGAACTGTCAGACGTTGATGGCATAATTCCTGAGATAGGGGAAGGTGAGGGATGGGAAGAAGAGTCGCCATGTCGCGAAAGTCAAGAATGTTCAGAGTTGGCAATTCTCAGCAAGCCGGGCCTGCACGCGGACGAGCAAAACAGTGCCTTGGCGGCTTATGTCTTGATGCTGAAGGAGGTACAAGTCTACTCCCGAAACAATAATTATGCCACAAGGTGATGCAGCAAGTGAAGTGTGGAATGAGTCTGGCGGCTCCTCGAGCAGCACAAGTGGAAGCAGCGACTCTGAGGAGGAGGAGGAGGTGCTACTGCACTACTGCATGCTATGCTAATCTAGCGGCCTTGGTTTTCGCACGCTGCTTGCAGGATGGCATCTTGTCAGAGGTAAGTGACTCAGTTGCTCGGCCCTCCATGCTTCCCTACTCTCCTCTTCTTTTTTCCCCCACGTCTGCTTTGCTGATTCCCGACTCTCTCCTCTCCGTTTCCGACTCTTGGTTTCCGACTTTGACATCACCCTTTGAAGTACCTATCTGCTGCGCCTAGATCAAACATGCGCATTCGCATGCCTTGGCCTTTCGCAAAGGTTGCGATCGATCGCAACAAGAGGCGCCCTCAAACACGCCCTTGCAGCTCTATTGCTGCTGATGACTTGTCACATGTTGAGAATGGGAACTTCCCCGGCACTCTGCCCTGCTCTGCCCTGCCGTGGCCCGTCTGGCTTCAGGATGGCTTTGAAAGTACCGGCTGCTGACTTGACGGAGTGGCGTGCTCAATGGGTGCTGTTGCCTGTTCTGTCTTTCAGAACGTCTCGCATTCAGGCAGAGCGTCTTGGAAGGAGGCTACTTGCTTCCTGCCGCTGATGAACGCGTTTGCCTAAGAGGTCGTGGAAATCGCACCTCATTTTGATGCCACAATCTGATTCTAGTTTCAGATGTATGGATAGAACCCACTTTCCAATCCTTCTGGCAGGCGTACAAGTTAGTATATTCTTGCAAGCTGGGGAACAGAAGAAACAGAGACAGGTGCACAGCTGGCTGGGCAGCCAGAAGACGTGGCCTCCGCAGCCAAAGAGGTGCAACTTCGAGGGCATCATGCTGTTTGAATGTTTGCCACCTCGCGCTTCCTTGAAAGCACAGGCATCGAGCAAAAGGGAGGAAGAGAGTGCAGAGCGTCGAGCTTGAATCTTACGGCAGTGCTTTCATGCTTAACTTGGAGTTGCTTCGCAGAGCAACAAGCCCGGCATGCAAGAGAGCATTGGGCATGTTTACAAAATCGTAACAGCGACCCACTTCGCATCTATTGCTTGCTTCATGCAGACATAGTTGGCTGCTGGGAATTGCAAGCCGCGTTCGGGCATATGCAGAGCTCGGGCTCTACACTTGATGTTGTAGCCGTCAGCAAACGAACCCATCCATTCCATCAGCTCGCAATGTTCTAATGATCGAGGCGGCCAGCAGAAGACGAGCGGGCCAGGATTGGACAGCCATGGCTTCTGAAAACAGGCCCCGATCTTGACATGGACCACATGGATACACATGGCATAGATGAGATGAATGGCTCGCAGCAAAGTGCCAAATGCCACTGGCAGGCAGCGACAACAGCAAGATGCTATTCTCCAACAGCGGGATCAGCTGAAGAAGGATCCAGCTCCCTGCTCAGTTCTGCTCCTTCACAACACATGGAAGTAGACGCTTCTGGCTGAGGCAGCTGCCTTTCAGCTGTCCTGGGAAGCAGACGATGAGTTTCCAATCTTCCTGGTGCCCCGGGATGCCAGCCACGTGGAAACCCTGATTAATTGTTGTCTAGGTTGAGCTCCCAGGTTTCTGATGCCTTGGCGTGACGCAAGCCGTGGTTTGAATCATCCGTTCTCAACACCCGCCACCGCCAATGCCAGCCCGTAGGTGCAGGCGGCGCTCGACCAGGCTGAGCTGGAGAAGGCAGCTCTTTCAATCGGTCCGAGTCAATTGTACATTTAACATCATTTGACGCAGAGTGAACGGCAACGGGCTGGTTGGCTGAGTGACAATCAACCAAAACCGCCCAGGTCCTAGCTCCAGTTTGGGCTCTGAAGTGCATGGCGCTGCGCCTGACAGGCTATTCTCCACTATCGGTCGCTGCCTCCGGCGGAGACGGTCACTCAGAATTCTTGAACTAAGTGAGAATCCGCACCCTAAGCCTGCACCACCAAGATCGCGAAGATACCACTGCCTGGTGAATTTGGCGTGTTGCCTGGTGTCCTTGAATCAGCCTCGCCCTGCCCGAGCCATGCTGGAGCAGGCGGGGCCAGGTAGTAGACTAGTAGATGATGAAGCAAAATTTGCAGATATCACAACACATCCGTTGCATCTGCGTGCTGGCAGCAGGCAGTCGCTCTCGACCCAAGCCGGGCAGCAGCACACTTGAACCTGACATACTGCTGCCTGCGGATTCGTGATCGGTCGAACGCCCTGGTGGCCATTGATCAGGTGGAGCAAGCTCTTCAGATGCTGTAAATTTCCTTTTCAACCTCCATATTCAGGCCCTGCGAAATGCCGAGGAGGGTGGTCATCATAGCTCAGCAAGGACTTCCAACGCATGCTCAACTAGTGATGTGACAGGACCTGAGTGCAGAAGATCATCGATTGCTGCTATGGACCAAGAAGGAGTCCTGCCTAAGGCATTTTTGGATGGAAAGCGTGGTTCTCCAGGACCTGACGAAGATCCTGGCATCCAAACGCAGCACTGGTAATCGATTTGGTGTGAGGCTTAGTGAGGGGCCAGTGCCTACGCCACATTGATCAGGCGGCTGGATCTGCAGAGTAATCGACTCATTTACCCCAACATCCCCAATCAGATCCTCTTGTGACAGATGCCAGTTAAGGTTCTTCCAAGGGAAGAAGCAGGCCAGACTCTGGATCTGCTGCAGGCTCTGGAAAGCAGCAGAGGACTTTGAACGTGTCTTGTTTGGACATGGCAACTTGAAGTTGCGCTAATGTAATGTGGAAAGGAGACGGCCAGCTGCTGGGCGACACCAGTACAGATCTTAGACTATGCAGAGAGCCCTCATGTGTTGTTTTTTCTTGACGAAGCTTGCACAGCTGGACATGGAGTAAGGATGTTGAGCCGGCTGGAGGCCAGCATCTGATTTGATTCCTTGTGAGTCAAAATCTGCTCAGAATTCGATTCAGGCTTCCTTTCTCGTTCTGGTAACGCGCAATTTGCAAGCACTGTGCACTGTGCACCAACATCTGTTTCTGAGGGTCAGGGCGGTATACGGTATAATGGTGACTACATAGCTCAGGACGGAGACTTGGAGGAAATGGTACGACATCCTTGTGCTTTGCCTGGCCCATCTTGCTATGCCATGCCCTACGACCATGTGGCTAGTGCCACCAAAAGCTGGCGCGGCTGGTGCCAACAGGGCTCGTGTTTGTTGGACGCACGTGTTGACTATGTTGGCAGCTTTGTCGTTGCTCCTTTGCTTCTGCCATCGCTCGAAACAGCGCCCGCCTACTTTAATGGTATGCAAGACTTGCAACAGGCTTGATGAAATTAAGGAACCTGGGGCTTTGTCGTTGTCGAGATACTGTGTCGTACTTGCGTCCATACTATTGGTAGTGCCACTGTCAGCCTGGATGACGAGGACGACAAGAGCGAAGACGGCGACGACGACGACGACAACAATTACAACTACAACTATCACAGCTACTAGCAGCGGCAGCAGCAGCCGCGGCGGCGGCAGCGCCAGTTGTAATGATGACAACCCCGGCGACGACCCACGTCGAATGCGACAAATGCAGCGATGGTAATGGTGATGGTGACGAGGACAGCTACTACTCAGGATGACGTAGACATCATGACAGCAGAAGCTGCCACTGCTGCCACCACCGCCACCTGCAACCACCCCCACATCCATCCAGTTGTGGTGAGTCGGTGGTGGTATAGGTGGTGGCAGGTGGTGGCATGTGGCGGGGTGTGGTGGCGTGGGGGCGGGGTGTGGTGGGGTGTGGTGGGGTGTGGTGGCGGGTCTTGGTAGCGTGTGGTGGCGGGTGGTGGCAGGTGGTGGCGGGCTATGTGAGTGGTGACATGTGGCGACGTGGTGACATGTGGTGACGTGTGGTGACGTGTGGGGACGTATTATGTCGTGCGGTGACGTGTGGTGACGAGTGGGGACGTGCAGAGACGGTGGTGGTGGTGGTGGTGGTGGTGGTGGTGGTGGTGGCGGTGGCGGTGGCAGTGGCGGCGGCGGCGGCGGTGGCGGCGGGGGTGGTGGTGGTGGTGGTGGTGGTGGTGGTGGATTGTGAGCGGCAGCGGCCACGGGTGGTTTCGGTGGTGGCAAGGGCAAGGGCGAGGGTGAGGGCGAGGGTGAGGGCAAGGGTAAGGCGAGGGTGATCACAGCGGCGGCACGGAATGCCATTGGCGACAATGACTACGACGTCCTCTACTGTCACGCCTACGCCCCTGCAAAAGCATGTGCAGCTGCTGCTCTACGAAGCCAGAATCTCTGCCTCAGATGGCTTTGACGTGCACGGCATGAGAAACCCCGAGACCTGTTGCTCGTTTCGAGCAAGTTGCAATCAAGAAATCAGGGAGGCTTCCATAGGCTTCGTCAGTTGTTAGAGGATGCCTGAGAGCAGGACTTCATGCCTCTGTAGCATGAGGTCCGCATAATTAGCTTCATTTTGCCAATGTATTGACCTACTTAGAGCTGGACTTGAAGCGCTTCATGTGGTCAATTGACGCTTGCGCTATCTTCTTGGCTAGCACAATGTGAAAGGCTGAAGCTGGATTCATGCATGCTTCCCCCAACATGTTTCAGTGTATTGTCCTCCTCCTCCTCCTCCTCCTCCTTATTCCTCTTCCTTCGGCTCCTCCTCAATCCAAGCAGGCCTGGCAGATGCGTAAGGATTTGGCCGCGCTACGCAGCAACGACACCACGGAGGACTTGCTGTGCACATTTTGCTGGAAAGCTTCTTACTGTAGCTGCCTCAGGGTGTCAGTGTAGGTCTGGGTGACTGACAGATTGGAGGAAGTCATTCCGCCCTGGAGACGGCGCCATGCGTACAGCTGGGGCCTTCAGACTCTTATAAGTATTTCTGATGGACACGCCAGACCCAGGGCAAGGGCTTCATGTCATCTGCGGATCCCTCATAAAGGCTGCTTCCTTGCTTCCTTTCCGGAGGTGAAGACTCGGAGCAAGCTATCTCCAGCAAGAGGGTCAGCGTCCATTCCGTGGCTTCTGTTTCAAGAAAAGCAGACTTCCCGTGTCCAGTTGCCAGGCAAGATGGCAGCCGCTCACGCCTCAGGACAGTGCGGCCCGTTGGTTTGCACGACCAGAGCTGCTCATGTCAAGTCCTGTTAATGAGATGTCCAAGTTAGACTTTGTTTGGCTGACTGCTTGCTGTCATCTCTTGGCGCAAACTACAATCCCCCGGTCGAACCTAGACTTCCCGATCCCAAACTTTCAACCCTTGACTCGTAGAAGCTTTCGAGGAAGCTTACTGGTAAGCCGTACTTGACGACTTCCAAATTTCATCCAGCACTGTGACACGAACATCCCGATCCCTTTCGCATCCCAAATTCTCTTTGATCTTTCTGCATCTGGTCTTTGAGACTTCCCTGGTGACGGGAGACAAAGAATCAGGCACTATCAAGCTATGCGTGTGATAGGCCTTCATACCCTTAATCAGCTGGCATCTATAGAGTTTACCACAGGCAGCCAAGATCCTTACTTACACCCCGTACTCTTTGTATCCACCAGGCTTGGACCTTCCACACTTGTGACAAGCGGACATTTGACAAAAGAGAGAAGTTGACCCTACACACACCAGGTAAGCCATCCGATTCTCAGATTGCGCTGCGGGAGTCCGAAACTTGACCGCCCATATGTACTCAAACGTGCAGGTTCGCTGGTAAGGTGATAATTAGAGGACCCCATGGCGAAATCGATTATTTCCTTACGACGCCTAAGAGCTCGATAAGCCACTTTGAACAGCCTGATGGTGTGGCTGAAGCTGAAGACCGAAACCACAACAAGTTCGGTATGCTACTTACCTTACCCATGGACCGCAATTGATCACATTTGGGCGGTCCAAGTGCGAGCTGCGAGGGTGTTGAAGCTGGGGCCACGAGGAGCTTGAGGTGATGCGTAAGGCATATGCGGACCTGGCCAAGGCAGGAATCATCCTGCAAAGCGAGAATAAATGAGAAGAACTTCTCCATTGCTTTGCGCAGGTCAATGCTGGGGAGGCTGTGTCGGACTGGGGTGAGGACAGTACATAATGTGACGGGTCCTGTGGACTGTGAACGGCTTAACAGCTTTGCTTCGCAGACAGGCCGAAGTAACTGTTGTTGACGTGTAACGCGCATGATCCTTCCCGAGAGATTTTTTGCATTTGCGGCGGCGAGGAGTCTGACTCAGAAGATTCCCAGGCAGAACTCGTTGCTGGCCATCCTGTCTCTTACTCTGAGCCACCGGGCACAGGACGATATTCTTGACGACCTCGATGACCAGACTCCACGGAAGGTGCACTTGAGGTCGAGCCTGAATTCCAACAATCCTTTTTGTATCTCAAGCGAGGCTGCCCAGCGTGCATATACAGCCGTCAAAGGTCTGCCTTGTGCTCGGGCATGACCTTGCAGCCACTGCCTCCACTGGCTTTGCCTGTGCTCCGCTTGCCGAGGCCCTGCATGTCCCCAGCTGAGAATTGGCTTTGCCAAGCATCGACATGAGTCCCACATATTAAGATGAAAGCTCGTGCTGAGGCAAGCGATGGCCAAGGAAAAGGCAGTGGCTTTGCTCCAAGCCGCGGAGCTGGTTGAGGTTTCAGCCGGATGCCCGTTCCTCGGGCCTGAGGTCACACCATCAACTAGCATCTGCGTACAGCACATTTGGGAAGCGAAATGAGAGCAAGCGAGAGGCGGGAGGAGGAGGCAGAGGAGGAGGAGGAGCAGGGGGAGCAGGAGATGATGAATGTATGTTCATGGCTCACCTCTGTCCAATGTTCATGATCAAGGTACATGGCATGCAGTTAAGAGGCAAAGCTAAACAGAACGTGGCCTCACAACTCCCTGACTGGGCGCGGTCCTGTGGTCGCAACTATCTTGTCTCGTCTGCAGTCTCCATTTGTTGCAGATCCAGCTCTGTGCACTGGATTCAGCTGGCCAAGCTACAACAACCTCGCCTGACCTCACCCCAAACGGCGCTTTAAACATGGTCCATTACATAGCTTTCTGTCAGGATTCTAGCCAGGTCACGTAGAAGAGCTAATCTGTCATCGGCCCTTTTTGAAGATTTCAAGGGCTTTCGGCAAGCAAGGCAGGAGCCTGCAACATAGTGCAGGCAGCAAACCTTTGCCGTAGCCTTGACCGTTCGCCATTCAAGCGACCCTCCCCAGGTGTGATCTTCCAGCAGGGTGACCCTGCGCGGGAAGCCTGGCAGACCAAGCAGATGCAAGGCGGCAGATGAAGGGGACTCACTAAGGGAGCATATCTACATCGTCATCAAAGGCTCCGTAGTTATCAAGGTCGGGACCTCAGCAGCTCATACAAAGACATCTTCGGGGCGCCTGCAATCTCCGGTCAGATCTTGATGCCAGAGCTTGGACCAGATGTCATCCCTGTCCGTGTCCCGGTTCGGACTAAGACAAAAACTTTCTCAGCTCAAGCTGAACCGGCAGGTTGAGACCCTCTACGACGGCCAAGTGTTCGGTGATGCAAAGGTGCATTGTGGTGTGAGACTGAGACCGGCATCATGAGCGACTGCTTTTGCAGATTGCTGCGTGGAGGGATGCACAGGCCTGATCCCCAGCAACGTTTGCGCGAGGGTATGTGAAGTGCTTGGAGCTGCTGCAGGAGGGTCCTCCCCGCCGGAAGGCTGGAGCACTGGCGCAGGAGGCAGGCTTTGCAGTAGGAACTGACACATAATTTCTGGAGCATTCAAAGGTGTTGTTGGAGATTCTTCGAATTTTTCAGGACACTTGCCTCCTGCTTGGGCCACAGATTCAAGCGTCCAACAAATCAGAAGGGTATCATGAGCATGCATACTGCGCAGCTCAGGCGGATTTGTGCAGGAGACTACCGCCAGGCGATGGAAACGTTTGTTTTTTTTTCTGGGGCTCTTGGTGGGTTGTCCTTGTGCTTGCGAAGGCAATGGGCTTGTTGGACCAGGCCAATGACGCAGAGCGCAGGAGCGGTCTGCGTTGCCTGTCTCATCCTGGCAAACATGTATCTGCCAGGGAGCCAAAGGAGCAAACAGATGAGCAGGAGTTGCTTGGCCTCTGTCTCTGACATCTCTGGCAGTCTGTATGGCACTTAGAACGGCAGGACGAGCAGTCTGCTGCATTGTTGCCCGATGTGCGGCGGAAGGCTTTGGAGCAAGGAGCTTTTGCCGAAAGTTTTGGAGAGAACGAGTTTTTACAGGTGCAGGCCTTAGCGAGCTCCTCCCTCTTCTCTGGGGCCAGCATCAACAACTTGGCACTGCTTGCTTCCAACGTGGAGGCTGTTTCTGTACTAGAACGTACCAGCAATGACGCACATCCGAGCGCACGATTTTTGGATGCTGTGGGTAGAAATTCAAGCTAGAGGCAGGCAGAGCAGAGGAACAGGTGGTGACGGGAAGACGTGTTTGCACTTCCAAGCTGCTGTTTGCCAAGACCGGTACACCAGATATGACTCAGCTTTTCCTGCTGCAGGAGATTGTGCTGCGGTATGACGATGTTTTCGTGGAGATCGGGCAGGCTGTGCCGCTTGATGAAGCGAGTTCGATCCACGAGCGTGCAGGTTAATCAATGCCGAGGTTAACAACTTCTTACCCCATATCACCCCCCGCAGTGGAGCCGTGCGCCGATGTCACATTCTTGGCTTCCTTGCTTGCGCTCGTGCATGTGCTCCGGAGGCACTGCAAGCTTGCTTCCTGATCTCAGAGGGCTACGTCAGCGTTTCCGTTCCTAGTGCAGACCAAGAGGCTGGCATGGGTAGCATCGAGGATGTCTCGCGCATCATTGGCATGGGCCACTTGCCTGGGCGGGATGGAAGCCTGCTTGATGGAGACTCCGGCTCAGGGACACCCTCCAGGGCCTCGCCAGCCCAGTCAAGGCCTGGCAGTGCAAAGAGGCGAAATCCTGGAAAACCGCCCCGGCCGAAAGCCTTGCCAAAGCTTGCACCGAAGCAAGATACCCTGCAAAGCCAGCAAAGCCAACAAGGCCAAAACCGGCTTCGGCTTCAGCGCGGCTCAGAGCTGCCTGTGTTCCAACTTGGAGACCGACCCCTTTTGCTTCCACCGAAGACTGCGTCAGTTGCAACAAGTGGAACCGGAGCCCAGCGAGCTTCTCGCTTGACGCCTCGGAAGCCAGGAACCCCACGCCGCGGAACTCCTTGGCACGCAGCGCTGCGCCAAAAGCGGACAGCGCCCTTCTTGGGAGTTGCTCCGCCGGAGTTGGAACTTTCTCAGTTGCATGTGGGCGAATGCTTTGGGCTTGCAGCTCTGTATGATCCGAAGGGTGAGTGCCCGTATGTGTCTGGATGTGAAGTGAGGGTACAAAGCTGTGAAGCAAGAGTCTTGGTGCTAACAAATGGCAGCCTATTGTACTTGAACGAGACGCTGGCCCGTACACTGGTTGACAGGGCCAAAGAGCGAGGAGATCCAGTTGCGCCGCTGAAGCAAGACGTCAAGCATGAGCGAACTCACCGCTCGCGATGGATGATGCAGAAGCTGAAGGTGCTGGACAGAATAATCATGCACGAAGATTAGCTGATTAGCTTCGCCGGTCCCGAGACAAATTCTGCCTTGGTGGACTTGTAGATTTGTACTGTAGGCAGAGCTTTCAAATGTACATAGACCCGAGAGCTCTGAGACAATCTTTCGGTCGGAAAGGGACAACATGTCTCTACCAGCCAAAACTTAATACAAGAAGCCGTTTGCCACAGCACTCTGCAAGGAGCCTACGCTGCAGTCATGGCACTTGCATCTACCGGTCACCAAATGCAGCTTCGGTTCAGGACTCCATGACTGCACACGCCTAAGCAGAGCCAATGACTTCTAGTCAAAGAATCATGTGTAGTTCTCCGCCGCACTACATACTACAGCATGGCTTCGTGCACCGCCTGTTTGGCGTGATACCAGTGCCTCAAGAGCAGGCCGCATTGGCGGTGAGCGTAGATGTTCTCATACGACTACACTGCGATCTCACAAGCTGTCTCATCGCAGCTGCCATGTCCGTACTTGGGAAAGCTGTGGCGGAGCGAAGGCACCCCGGCAGGGAACATGTGGAACACATAAAACCAATACAAAGCCATCATTCGATTTTGAAAGGGAAGGGAGGATAAGCCAGGCTTCGTGTCCACTTCCAGCCCCGATCAGGCCCTTGACAGCAGGGCTTCTTCATGACATCAGCAATGTCGCTGCGAGGGTCTCAGCACAGGTTGCGACCTCTTGCTTCAAGTTGAATTTGCAGAGATCATGGCACCAGGCTTTGACAGCAATCTTTGTCCTAAGCGTGCTTGGTCTGTGGTTTGGAGAGGACTGAAAGTCTGCTGGGATCATTTTGATCAGCCTGATAGTCTTGCTTAGTAGTTATAACCAGGTTTGCTTGTATTGTCTGGGAGAGGGTTCAGGATTTTTTCCGTGATTTATGTGTGATTTGAGAGTGATGGGCAAGTGTGATCTTTTTGTGAATGTGGATGTGCAGGTTTTGGACTGTGATTTATTTGTGCTTTTTTTGTGCTGCTTCTGGTTTATCTGCGGCACGCTAGAGCCCGACAGAATATTCCATGCACAAAAGGTGATTTACTGTGATCGGGGCCCAGTGGCCAAGGCCCCTGCTTTGGCTTGGGGCTCTGGCCACGATCCTCGAAGCCCTTCCAAGGCCCCCCGAGAGCCGTAGGCCCAACCCCAGGCCCTGGCACGAAAGCATAGATGTGTCGCAGATTTGTTGCAATTTCACAGATATTCACAGATTCGCAGACTTTCCGCATTTTTCACAGTTTTTTTTTTGGGCAAATTTTTGACAGATTTTTGCATATTTTTGACAGATTTTTGCATATTTTTTGCATATTTTGCACAGGTTCACAGATTTTTCACAGATTCATGATGTTTTCACAGATTTGTCGCATAGTTTCAGATTTCACAATTTTCACATATTCTTCGCATAATTTTCACAGATTTAACCGTTTTTCACAGATTTTTCGCAGAGCATTCAAAGATTTTCCGCAGATTCACGAATGTTTCACAGATGCAGATTATTCACACACTTTCACATTTTTTCACAGATTTCCCGTAGAATTTTCACAGGTTTTCACGGATTTTTAAATTATGATGACGTTTGGAAATCAAGACGTCACAAATTTTTTACAGATTGGAATCACAGATTAATCACCGATTCTTTCAACATACAGAATAGAAATTTTTCTTTCGATTTTGAGAGGTTAACAGGCAGTCATGTCTTACTTGTAGAGTTTGCAGGAGTCAGCTCTTCACACCATAGTAGAAATTTTTCTTTCGATTTTGAGAGGTTAACAGGCAGTCATGTCTTACTTGTAGAGTTTGCAGGAGTCAGCTCTTCACACCATAGTCGTGGCTGTGACCGCCGCGTATCTGATCAGCGATGCTCTCTGGATCATGCTGCAGCCGAAGATGGCCTCAGCCTGAGCCACTTCAAACCACTCAGGACCAAACAAAAGTTTGCATGTCAGATTTGCAGACGATTGGGTTTGTACCAAGCCAGCGGAGTATGACTTCCACAGACAGGGGTTGAGAGCCGAGTAGGGCCACACGAATAGAGCCTCTTGTTGCACTTGTTGGGCTGGACATCGACGGACCAGACGATTCATGCCACAACCGTGAGATCATGACCTGACATCAGTGATATTCAACAGTGTTCCGGGTGCTGTCGTTGGGCTTTTCCGAGCCGAAACCAGATGCTGTGGTGTTGATAATCCCCTAAAGCGGTTTGCATGATGGTGTCACACAGGTCAAGACGCCAATCAGCATCATCTTGCATCACTTGGTCCTGGCCTTGATACGTGCAAACTTCCCTCAGGATTCAGTTGACCTGTCAGTTGTCAGGTGACCCTGATCGTCATAGTGGATCCTCTGGAGCATGTGCCGAAGCTGCAGAAGAATCTATCAAGCCGACAAGGGCCTGGGCAGCGCCTTTGGTCCGATCAACGTACCAAGAGCCGATCACAGTACAAAGCGGACGGATCACAGTACAACCACAAGTACAAAGTACAAACCCTACTTTTTTACCTCGGGCTGTACAGTGAGAATTCAATAGCTTCGGACCAGCACCGAGCTGGTTGCAGTTTTGTTCCAAGTTGTGAAGTTGTGGAAGCTCAACTTACTGCCAGTTTAGAGGGAGTGTGGCTGTGAATGGGGGTACTGCCGAACCTTTTCTCCATACCTGAAGAAGCTTTTGTTTTTTCTCCTCCACCCCCATTATCGCACTTGCTTTCATACTGGGTGGGGAAGGGTAAGGGTGGGAGTACGCAGGTAGCCGCCTCTGTCTTGGTTCGCCCACGCATCATGCGTTTTTTAAGGGTTTGGGGGTGTTTAGGGTTTAGGGGCGTTTAAGGTTTCGGGCTTAGCGTTTTTAAGGTTGAGGGCTTGTGTTTTTTTAGGGTTTAGGGCTCTTTAAGGTAGTTTTGTAGGCTTTAATGGTTTGTAGGGTGAGGGCATTTTCAAGGATAAGAGCTTTTTAGTGTTTAGGGGTTACTGGTTTTCAGGGATTGTGGCTTTCTTAAGGTTTAGGAGTTTTCAGGGGCTGGTGATTTTTTTGAGGTTTAGAGTTTTGTTGTTAGGGTCTAGGGCTTGTTGGGGCCTAGGGGTTTATGTTAGGGCTTAGTTAAAAAAGAGGGTTTTCTGGTGTGTTAGGATTTGGGATTTTTAGGGTTTGGGGGGTTTGGAGTTTAGGGTTCAGGGTTTTTTAGGGTTTAGTAATTTAGGGCCTATTTATTATAGGGTTTTTTGGGGTCCAGGGTTTAGCCTGTTAGGGTTTTAGGGTCTGGGGTTGTAAGATTTTGCCTTTTGTGGTTTATTTTTGTTTCTAGGCTTGTGGGTGTGAGAGGCTGTTCGGGTGTAGGGTTTTTAGGGTTTGGACTTTTAGGGTTTAAGGATTTGTAGGGTTTATGGCTTTTTAGGGTTTAGCGGTTTTTAGGGTTTATTTTTTTGGGGGTGAGGGTTTTTGGGTTTAAGGTCTATCAAGGTGTGGGCTTTTTATGGTTAAGGGCGGTTTGGGGGGTTTAATCTTTGTTAGGGCTTAGGGGTTCATTTTTGTTTTTTTGGTTCAGTGTGTTTCAGGGTTTAGTTTTTGTAAGCGTTTTGTAGGGTTTATGGTTTAGGGGTGTTTAGGGCTTAGGGCGTTTTAAGGTTTATTTTTTCTTTTATGATTCCGTGTTTTTAGGGGTGTTTAGGGTTTTAGGCTTTTCCTGGGCTAAGGGCTCTTTAGGGTTTAGGCGGGGTTTTGAGATTTAGGGCCTGGCTTTAGGGTTCTTTAGGCTTAAGGTTTATCATTATGGTTTACGGTTAATTGGAGTTTAGGGATTTTGTTAGGGTTTAGTGGTAGTTAGGTTTTGGGGCTGTTTATGACTTGTTTGTTTTTAGGGCTCAGAGGATTTTACAGTGTTTAGGGGCGTTTTAGGTTTAAGGTTTTTTGGGGTTTGGGGCTTTTTAGGCTTTAGGGTTTTGAGTATAGGGTTGATTCGAGTTTAGGGGTTTTTGGGTTTAGGGTGTTTTAGGATTTAGGGTTTAGGGCCACTTAGGGCTTGGTTTTTTTTGGGTTTACGGGTTTTAGGTCAAACGCCTGAATTTCTGAACTTGTTTGCGACTTGATTCTGTAAAATGGTTCCGCGGATTTTGTCGGGAGAATCAGCAGTGTGGATGTAGAAAACACTGGCAGCGGGCAGGGAGTTGAGCTTCACGACATAGTTCGGGCAAACCAGGACTTTCGGCCGCAGGGTAGGGGGGTTGGGAGGGTAGTGTAGTGTATGGGATAGTAGGGTAGGGTAGAAGGGTAGGGTAGGGTAGGGCAGGGGCAGGACAGGTGGGGGGAGGGCAGGGGAGGGCTAGAGGGCAGGATTGGGGTAGGGTAGGGGTTGGGCATGGTAGGGTAAGGGTAGGGTCGGGAAAGGAGCAAAGGGTGTGGGGTACGTAAGGCAGCGCATGAGGCTTGCCTGCATTGTTTTTGTTTGTGCTAAACTTGATCCGCTTTCGTACTGTGATCGGTCCTCTGTTTGTACTACGATCTTTGTACTGTGATCAGTCCAGTGCAGCCAGAGAGCAGGACGGCGTACACTGGAGCCATTGTCATTCTTGTTTTCCGAGCTTGAAGGGAGCTTTATGGTGTGGATCTCTGAGCTGGTGTCAGGCCAGCCACCGAGTCAACGCGAGCCGGGCTCTTCTTGTGGAGGTACCTTGCAAACCACATGAGCGGTTTGGGTCTTCACAGATGCGGACAGCTCTGTTTGACATTACTGCAGGTTGACTGTGCAAAGTGCTGCCTACGCGGTGGAACTATGTAGAACTGTGATAAGCTAGTTCAAGCGCGGTCGACATCTGCAGCGCTGAAGCCGCGACAAAATGTGATTCATGGTTTGTTTTGGGTTGAGGACCGATGGGCTTGGTTGGGGGGCTACGGAAAGCCCTGCCAAGTATCTACACTATCTATGAGATCCACAGCGAGGTCTCAGTGACTGGCAAGTCTTCCCTGCCCAGCCAGAAATCATCTACAGCAGAAATGCGCATAATTACACAAACAGCTGGAGAGCAGGGAAAGTAGCGTTCGGTTGAGCATGGTTCAGAAGCCAAAGGAGTGCGAGGTCATGATGCTCAGGTGGTTTCGGTGACTGCTTCTGCTTTCATGCTGGCACTACAGGTAAACACAGTGCTGCTGACGCTTCGCAGACTCCTGGGACATCCAGCCTGGTGTGAACTGGGCTTTTATCTGACCTGGGTGCTGGCCTTGGCTTTCACTTTGACCCGACTAGCAGTGTTCATGCCGTCCTTGACTCAAGAATTCATTTTTGGCACAAGCTTCATGATGAACCATGTCAGCTGTAGGTCAAGTGTCAGTCAGACATTCTTGAGGGTGGCAAAGTCTACGGGAAGTCATGTTGTGTTGAATGCCGCGGAGTATTGTGGGCCCGGCAGCACGACTCCATCGTTCTTTGAGCGATGGCACTTGCAAAGAGTCAAGAAGAGGCGCAGAGGCAGGGCATGGTAGGCAACCAGGCCGTTGTAAGTGGAAGCTGTACTGGACCCCAGTCCAGGTATGTAGACAAGCATGGTCTGGATCGCCTCGTGACCAAGATGATGAACGCGGTTCTGCAGGAAAAGCCCCAGGAGACCGAGTTGTGTACGCCTCTGCTTGATGGCCTCTCAGCAGACCAGCAGTAGCAGGGCATGGCACAAGTTCTGTCTTTGCGGGTGGCTTGCCAGGATCCGGAAGTTTACATGCTACAGTGGCTGGCAGAGCGCTCGAGTCCAGCTCAAGTTTGCCAGGCGTGGAGGGCCAGCGACGTTTGCTCTTTCTTTGTTTCTTCAGAGACTGGCCTGCAGCAGAAAGACCGCGCGAGTGGAGTGGCGGACCCAGAGCCGGGAACCTCAGCGACTGAAGGCAGTCGTCTAGGAGACTTGCTAATGCTTGGGAGGTTGCGAGCTCATGCTGCTCCAGCAGGCTACTGCACCATGCTTCCATTTTGACTTGAGTGGTAAGCCGGGCACGAGGACTACCTAATCTCCTGACGAGGAATGGGCCTTGAAGTCGCAAAGTAAGGAATAGGCACTTACAAGCCCCGCATCCAGTTGTCCCCGCGCGACCCAGAGCAGAAGCTTGGTGGCGTAAAAGGAGAATCTTTGCAACACCTCCATTGGTACAAGGCTCTTAGTACGGGTGAAGCTCTTGACCCAGGCAGGTTGATGGCCAGAGAGCAGCAGACCACAAATCCTAAAACGAGGGATCAGGGCGAAAGTCAAGGCAGAAGGAGTTCATTACGATGGAATATTATGCCAATGATGATGTGCCTCACACTTGCCTGATTGCATTCCTGAACGCCCTCATAAGTCCAAGCCAGCCAGTCATGTGTAGTACTTCCAAAGGCCTTCGGGGGTCCCCATGTTCCAGTGCAGATACAGCGGAGATGACTGGAGCCTCACAAATCTGAGATTTGTTGAGATGCGTAGCAGTGTGGGCAAGGGGCCAAAGGTTTGGAGTCTCCTGCAGGTTGTTTTGTGTTTGACAGGCGGTCGCGGCTGATGCCCGATGTAAGCACATCTGGCGTGAAAGGTGCTTAGCTTTGAAGTCTTGCTGGTGTGCCAGAATTGGGGCAATGTACAGTTTTTGAAAGCATCCTGGCTCTTGAAGGCACACATTTGCTTAGTGGTCGTTGCATTTTTCAAAGGAAAATCCACGACCTAAATCAGCGACTCAGACTCTTGTAGCGTGATGACGCAAAGCATCATCAGTAAAAAGTTTTGCTCCGAGTTGTGGGTCAGACTTTCTCAGTATGGAGGATGTCCAGTAACACGCTGTGTGCATTTGCAGTCACCCAGGGGCTCATACGTTTGGTATGGTTTCCGGCTCTTGGAACTGCTCTTTTGGACCGGCCCTTACTTGCCTGTTTTCTGGCTAGAACAATTGCTCAGAAGCAGAGCAAGGTCAGCACATTTGCATTGGCTTCGCCTCTTGCAGTCGGCTGCTCAGAGCCCAAGGGATGATCAGCTCATCAATTGTCGACAGATGTTGTCAAGGCGCTTCCAGAAGCTCTCTCGATACTTGTAGTCGAGGCAAGTGTGCGAATTAGGCTCAGTCTTTGCCAGTAGCTTGCCTCCAACTTCCTTTGGCAAAAGGTGAGACAGCCCGCAGTCAGGAGCTACGCCTACTTCTGAGTGGTGTCAAAAGCACTTACCTGATCAAGAGACTCATCCTGCTAAAGCGGGAATGCCGTGGTGATGGCAACTAATTAGTCAAAAGCTTGCTGTCTGTTAATACAAAGCATGAGTCAGCGGTGCGTGTTCCACTAGGCCAGCCTTGCATTCGCTGCAGTGGTGATCCTGCAGTTCTACTGGACCCTGGTGTGGATGGCATGCCTTCCAGCATCCCAAGATTTTATTGTTACAGACACTTCATGTCAGGCGATGGGTCGAGGGCTGTGCAAGTCTGGACTCAGCCGGACTCAGAATGGCAAACAAAGGAGAGCGGTTCTGAGCTTGAAGCCATCTCCAAGCGAACGAGAAGTCGTGGGCATCTATGCAGTCTGAGGTACAATCGACACGCAGTCCGCCGTGCCTGCCGATTTCAGGCCGACGGGAACCGTTCCTCCTTACATGTTTGCCATGTGGCTTGGAAAGTTTCAGGTTGCTTGTTCTCTCCTTGTGCTCTACTGCCTTGATCGCTGGTGGCCTGTATCTGGCTGGCAAGTGGCATGATTTGCTGCAGAGGCGGAATGTACATGTATGTAGACTGAGCCACTGCCCTCAATGCTGCAAGATGATGAAGCTAAGTTGCTGGCCGAGGTTGTGTTGGATGTTGCCGGGAACTCCATTATCCACAGACAGCATGCGCAGTGACTTGTGATGGTGGCATGTTCTGACTAGTGCCATGGTTGCAGTGCACCATCTCCTGAAGATGCCTGTCGTCATCCGCCAGGGCATCAATACATGTATCATTTTTTGAACACCTTTCCTTGCGGATGTTTACACAACACGTGTGGACTACAATTTCGCAGGACAAAGGAAAGTTCCTCAGAGCGACAGCAAGATGGTTCGCTCCGTTGCAGCATGCGCAGGTTTTAAGGCCATGCGTGCGTTTCCTTCACCAATCAATTTCCCCAAGTGCTTCACCCAGATGCACTGCTCCGCAATCTACGAAGCAGGTAGATGGAGGTTGTAGGATGGCGTTGGAGGTAGTTTTGCACCAGTGCGCTGGTTGCAAGAAAGTCGAGATTCTTTTGCTGGCTGACACGTGAACTACTTGCGCATACCTGAGACGTTTTCAGAGCTTTAGAGTTCATTCATCGAGTACTGATAGGAATAACCTAGGTCAGGCATGGTCAGGCCCACAGACCGGCGTACAATGATTTGACTGTAAAGCATCACTGATGATATGTGTAGTGGGTAGCCATGCAACTGATCAAATCATGTAGTCCCTCATGCACCCCTTCGAGCTCCGGCCATGTTGCAGACTTGATGAACGTGACGCCCCCTTCCTGAGCAGAGATTGATGAAGAGAGAGCTGAAACAGTTGATGTGTCGGTGACAGCTGCTCGGCACTGTTGATTCCGGGCTCGAGAGTTTTCCACCGCATAGCTTATAGAGGGTAGTGAACAACCGGCCTGACGAAAGCCCGCCGCAGCAGTTGATTTGAGCTTTCTTTGCCGGGGGGCGTGCCTTGTCTTGTTGCTGCTTCTCGCAGAGGTCAGCATGGCCGTTTTTGCTGCAGCGAGAGGTGTGACAAGGACCGCTCTGTTGACGCTGGATATGCTTTGTGCGTTGTTGGTTGGACCAGCATGGTGTTATGCTGCAGGGCCATCTCAAGGTATGCGAAAGTTCACTCACGGTTACCTTCCCAGCAACTACCAGCGCTTACACAGACAGCCTGGTCCTTAGCTGGCCGGCCTCCAGCAAACCCTAGAGACAAGAACTGGTTACTGAGGCGCGGGCTTTCTCCCGCAAAAGCTGGGAGTCCGGGGATGACGTCGACTTGGATAGCGTGGCGTACGGCTTCATGGCATCGCAGGCAAAGTGAGAGCTGGAAGCTGCTGAAGTGACATTCCACTCATCAAGCCACACGCAGGCGCTGTTCTCAGCTCTTGAGCTGGGCATTTTTGACAAGGCACAACGACAATACTGTGTGTGCCAATCGTCTGGATTGATTTCGTATGTGATCAAATGGCGTAGCTGCCAACAAGCTGTTGAATGCGCACCGTATGCGGCCAGATAGCAGCTGCCGGCGAGAAAGGATGCCCTGCCAAAGATGTGCAGCAGGCGCGTGCAGAACAAAATGATTTCCCATGGCATGGAATGAATACTGAGGCATGCGGAGTTGAAGGACCGAGAGTGACCACGCTACTGACTGCGCTGACTGCAGTGCTGGAGACTAAGTTTTTGCAGCCAAGAGTCTTGGGCGAGGGCCAGGGGCGCAAAGTGCTGAGATGCAGCTGCAGATGAGGAAGTGCTTACGACGCAGCAGTGAGGGCCTGTACACCTTGTCGCCAAACACGGCTCAGTACATGGTGGGGCCGCATCTCCCTGACACCTTGCCAGCTTGCAGTTGCGCAGCAATGCAGGTGTCTTCCTCCAAGCACTACTACGGCGATTACTTGCAGTACCAGATCGGTCGTCAGGAGAGCAAGACATGGCTTTGGAGAGGGTCATGTGCTGATGCAGAGTGAGAGCCTGCATGCCAGTTTTACCATCGGATGGGAGCGCTTCCAGAAGTGATGACAACTGGCAAAGCTCCAAGCTATGCGCCAGCCTGCCTTGTTTTTTTGGAGCTCTCCAAAATGCAGACCGCTGTACTCCTGACAAGTTTCGGGAGCCGGAGCTGCGGGATCCGCTGGGGGAGATAGAGGAACAAGAAGGCAGCCCAAACAACCAGCGAGAGCTGGCGAAAATCAGAGAGCTGGCAAAGAGTTTCTCGGCCAGACAGTTGTCCACCACCAGGTCATGCTTTGAATCCGAAACCTGCCTTAGGATTGATCTGGCCGGGTTGGGTGTATGCCGCACAGGGCCATTGCCATGCCTTGGACTGCAAGTGGGTCGGACTGGGGGTCATGGCGTTGAGCCGGGCCTGTGGTAAACAACGCAAGCACACGGGCGACTGTGTCAGCGGAACGGAACCGACAGGTTGCACCCATTGCCTGCATTGCCCTGCTTTGAAGCTGCATGAGGAGGTGACATGATATGAAGATATATCAAGTGATGCTCTGGGCCAGGTCGTGGTTCTCGGATCCGGAGGTTGCAAAGACGTATACGCAGGCCAGCTGGTCCCGTGAGTGAGGGTCATGTTAGCTCAGCTGATCTTGAGCTGAGCCGCATTTCACAGGCTCGTTGCTATGCATTCTGGAATCCTTTCCACGTCTGCAAGCTGTGTCGGATCAACACACATATCCTGCATCTCAACCAGGGCGGATGCTGCTGCAAACCTACAAGATAGTGAGAGCCATTGAGACAAGTTTGCAAAGTAGTAGTGCAACTTGCATACACACAGCTGTGACAGCATGGCTGTATTTAATGGCATGCCGCCCGCATGGCCAAACGGCGGTGTCCACAGATGGTACAGAGGTGGGGATGTCGCGGTGAAATCTGGTGAATGCAGAATGGTGTAGAAGCATGCGTTCACAAAATGCCCCAAGGCCAAGGCAGACTTTGGCGCTGGAGCTACAGGAACAAAGCCACGGCTGCCGTGGCCACGGTTGTGATGGCTGCCTGTGCCAGTGCAACATCTCATTGCCAAGAGTCTGAACCTTGGTGTCAGAGTGGAGCACGTGGCAGCACCAACGGGCCCACCGTGTGAGTGCCCCAAGGCCGCCATCCACACCAGCGGACGAAAGAGCGACGTGGCGACAACCGCAGCCGACTTTTTTTCCAAAATTGTTGTGATCAGAGGTAGACAGGCTGCGACATGAAAACGACCTGTCTTTGATTTCAGTTAGAATGTTGGAGGTGAAGCCGGACTGCAGACCCTAACTTGCGATCGTGCTCTGTTCCTTTGCAGATATGTTCGGCCACTCACTTTGTGTGTGGCCCCGGTGATGTGCATCTCAGGCTTTTTGCGGGTGTGCACCGCAGGCTTGCAAACTGCCACGATCAAAACTGAAACTTCACGTAGAAGAAGGCAGGAGCGGCAACTCTAGAGATAGCTGATAGCTTGGCATCTCTAATTGTTTGAGCATTTACAACGGATGTTAGTGCGCCCACTCAGCAGGCCGCATTCCTGTTGCGATTGTGGCTCCAGGCTCCTTTTCGCTCATAGCTTAGATGGAACTGTGGGCATAGGTAACATGTCTCCTTGAGAATAACAGCTGAGGCCACCCACTCTCCTTCACTTGCGCATGTTCGAGGAGGAGCCTCCACTCACCAATCTTTACTTTGCGGCCGTAAGGGATGTGGCACTGTCCGACCAGGCTCGTGACGCTTTCGAAAGAGCTGCTTCAGGCCTCTGAGAGATGTGAGTGGAATGTGTGCTCTCCTGTTTTGCATGCTTGCAGTGCTCGTGCAGGACGATTTTCCATTGTAGGAGGCTACCTTTCGCCAGTCCATGACAAATATGGCAAAGCCGGATGCCAAGACGGGATGTTCCAAGCTGAAGGTCGTGTGCGGCACTTGACAACATGCAGGCAACGCTGGCGCCCGCACATCACCGCCTAAAGATGTGCGGATCCTACCGGACGTCACAATGCTCACATCTCTTGACATGGAAAGTTATGTTGTTCCGCGGCGTGGAGATTCCAAAGACGGAACTTGCGCTAAGTGTCAGAATGAACGAAGTTGAGAATGGTGTTGAAGACCTAATATGGAAGACCGATGAGGGAAGGACAGGCAATATCTTCAAGCACCGTTGTTTTCAACAATATCTGCAAAGACCAGATGGTGAGAGAGGATGTCTGGAGCCTACGGGCAGAAAGAATGCGATCCGGGATGAACCTGGAAGGTGAGCGTAAAGGTGGATGGAAATCCAAGAAGATCAGGGTCCTGCCTTAGCCCGCGCCCGATCAAACCTGGCCAGCGCTAGTGCAGAGTGTCAAGCTGGCTGTGTTACTCCTCCTCGGATGCAACTATGTTCATGTACCACGCCCTGATGGCTACGAAGCAGCGTTTCTTCTGTCCACTGGCAGTTCCTGGACTTGAAGCACCGGTTGTGATCTCCAAAGATCAGTGAACTATGTTTGAGGTCTGAGGACCAACTGCACCACCCCACCTTTGGGAGCTCAGAACAGCACATCTCCCACTTCACGATTTTCTACCCAAACTTTCCGCTTTCAGATTGTTTTGGTTTTGGCCAGTGGAAGTCCAAATGGTGGCCGGTTGCAGGATCAGGCTGGGGCAGCCTGTTGCAACAGCGCTGCAAAAGAATGACGCAGCTCACAATTATCCCTTCCGCAAGAAAAAACCTTTGCTTGACAGCCTGGGTGTGCAAAATATTCGCTACAAAGCCTTGATAGCGTCTCCAGCGCGGTGTGCATGGATGGAAGGGCAGGAAAGCAAGGCCTTGAAACAATTTCAGCTTCAGAAATAACCCCCAGCTGGTGCCCCATGAATTTCCTATGTTGATGATTTTTTTGCTTCTTTTTTCACGCTTTCGCGTTTCCATGTGAGGGTGGAGGCTGCGGTTTCAGATTCGGACTGGCTGATGGCTGATGGTCTGGCACCCGAAAACGCTGGCGGCAAATTAAGCCCTGCTAAGCTGTCGCTGAAGTCACGGAGGCTGGGAGTGCACGTGTCAAGACAGCTGGACTCCAACCGTTGATGCCTTCGCCTCGGGCCTTTTTGGCAGCTTTGCCACATGCTTCTGGCTCCATGACACTCTGCAGGTTATTGCACGCTTTGCCAATGAGCTTTCAAAGGACCTCGCCTCAGTTTGCAACATGCCAGGACTTTGACCCATCTTCGAAACCAAAGTCTGACAGCAATCTTGCTCGGGTTTAGACTGGTGAAGAACAATCACCACATTGCCAGGTCAGGGTTTCAATTGGCGACGCGCGGCCGCGGGCTGGCAACATCCGGCTGGTCAGCTTGACATGTACCGCTGCTCTTCCCGGTTTACTTTCAGAAGTTTGGGTGCTTGAGGTGATGCTGTGTGGCGGCGATGTGCTCGAGTCCTTCAATGCGACCACTCCAAGCGGAGAGCGAGTCTGGACGGATGAAGATCTCGATGCTCTGCTCTTGGCATGGCACGTGGAATAAGCAGATGAGGTTTGTAATGCCATTGCCTGTGGCAACATTTCTTTGAGGTAACTCTTGGACAGCATGGTGTGGTGGTCGTGGGGCGAGATGATCAAGACCTAGAAGCCTTTGCAGTCCGCTTAGTCTCGTTACTCACCGTTACTCATCAATCCGACATTCAAAACATAAAAAATCATGGGGATGTTGAGAGCCCGGAGAGAGGTGCGGCAGTGCCCACTTCTGGCCCGACACGCTGATCACATCACCATCGCGCAGCCTCGCATTCGCACAGGCCCAGAGAACTCAAAACGGCGCATACCTCACTGCAAGGTGATGCGGGATTTACATGTTGGTTTGCGAGGCATCAGCTCCTCCGCTGTGCGGCAGCACTTGGCAGCTGGAGAAAGCATCCGCTACCTTGTGCACGACAAGGCCAGAAAACGGCTCCGTCCATGAATGGGGACTTCAATCAAGGGGACCTAAAGCAAGCGCTGTAATGCTTCTTAGCAGTCTCAGCGGCAAACCCACGTCTATGGGACCACTATCAGAATATTCCCGCCATTGTTATTTAATGGCTACCGCCAGTGCCGCCGACCCCCTGAGCCGGTATAGGAAGGCTGGAGGTTTGCTGCGTGAGCAGATTCGAGTCGCGCTGGACGGGGGGAGGGGGGGGGGGGGGGGGCGGGGTGGGGGGGGGGGGTGGTGGGGTTTAGGTTTAGGGTTTGGGGCCAAGGGTTGAGGGTTTGGTTTAGGGTTGGGGGTTTGGGGTTTAGGGTTTAGGGTTGGGGGTTCGGGGTTTGGGATTCAGGGTTTGGGGTCTAAGGTTGAAGGTTTAGGGTTTGGGATTCAGGGGGGTTTAAGCATTACTGGTTTGGTGTCAGGGTTTTGGGATAAGGGTGGTTTAGAGTTAAAGAACACGGGGATGATGCAGGGAAAGGAGGGGGGTAGGGTCAGGAGTGGGATACTTGCGGATACAGCGAGTTGAAGTGGGGCCGCAGACTCGACAGCATCTGAAAGTCTGGAACCCCAAGTTCCTGAACCATGCCCCCAAGACCGTAACAAATACCCAAAACCCAACACCGCAACCACAAGGGAGTAGTATCTTATTTGGGGTATTATGCTACCCATTATAGAGTAAGATTATATCCTCCTTTTGGGGTATAGTATTTCAAATAAGGAATATAATCTTACTGGGTTTCACCACCAAAAAACACTGCTCAAGTTACTATCCCTTTTCGCTTAAGGCAGCGGATAGACCCCCGAAAAGCGCCCAGACCGCAAAAGGTACAACTGAACACGGTTTAGGGTTTAGGGTTTAGGGTTCTAGAATTTGTGATTCTGAGCACTCGCTTGTCATGCATTACATGGCATGCGGGGGCTCAAGCCCAAAAGTCTTGGTTTAGGATTTATAAGGTTTTGACAAGTTGCCTGGGCAGCAAAAGTTTACCGGAGATTCGGGTCGAATGTAAAAGCTTAGATGAACATTCATATTATCCCCTTATCATGCCCATATAAGAAGAGCTTTATTCACACGCTCAAGCCCCCCCCCCAACCGCCGCATCTGCATTTTCTGTCAAGGCTCCACTTGTTTTGAGAACCCGCTTGTATTAATCTCGAACCCTTAGCCCTAATCCCTAACCTTGAATCCCTAAACTATTTGAGAACGCAGTTGTATTAACCCCGAACCCTTAGCCCTAATCCCTCAACCCTAATCTTTAAACTCTAGGCCCTATTCCCTAAGGCGCCTCATAGCCCTTTCTCCGTGTTCTGAGCCACAAGGTCATTTATTTCCATAGAACTTTGCATAAAGTCTGCGAAGCCCAAAGCCCGAAACAGCATCAAGGAATACCCCTGGCATTTGGTGTTTGGGCTTTTGTGTTCAGGGTTTGGGCTGGGTAACGGTACTGCCCCCATTCTGCACCAGCTGGATGATATTTGTAATATAGGTATATATATATATATAGAGCCCTTGTTATATCTTGATTGCTACAGGGTGGGGGCAGTACCCAAGGCATATCACAAGAAAGTCCCTGTCTGCCCAACAAGGTGGACCCGCATAATTGCCTGTATCACCTATTCATGCGCAGGACCTCCTAAAGCCCGGACCCCATATCAACCCTAAACCCTATAGTCCCCTTTAAGTAGATAGAATATGACTTCGGGTATATTATAATAAGATCCCCATACACCCCATATTCTATCTACTTAAGCGGGACTATAAACCTTTAAACCCTGAACCATATATCCCTCAAAGCCCAAAGCCCAAAGCACTGTATCCTGAAGGACCTTCGTCGCCAGTTCGGGCCTGCCATTCTCTATGGCGCCCACCGGTAAATGGCCCGTGAGCAGCGCTGCAAACATCCAAGGGCTTAGCGCAGGATTAGCAAGGGACTACATAGGGATAACATGGAGAGAAACAAGGGATTATATAGGGTTTATGGTAGGGGTTCTATAGGAGTTATGTAATTCTACAAGGAGTTTGGGGTTTGCAGTTTAGGGTCGAGGGTTTTTAGATTCGGGTTTGGGGGTTTAAGGCTGAATGTCATGGAGCGCAGATATTCATCCTAGCCTGGCCTTGCAAAGTGGTAGAGCATTTTAGGGTTTAGGGTTTAGGGTTCCCCAACATATCAGGTAATTACTTAAGGGTCAGACAGGAGTTTCAGTACCGACTCAATAAACCCTGTGTAAACAAAGGCTCCGTTTCATGTTCCTTTCCATTTTATTTCTCCATGATAGGGTTATATTTATATATCCCTATAGTCTTAAACCCTAAACTCTAAACTCCAATCTCCTTATAGAAGTACATAACCCCTATAGAACCCCTACCGTAAACCCTATATAATCCCTTTTTTCTCTCGATGTTATCCCCATATAGCCCCTTGCTAATCCATATAAAATCCCTACAGCCTGAATGATCACGACTGCAGAAGGATTAAAGGGCTTTCAATCAACAGCGGTCAAGCAAGAGTTTAGGATTTAGACTTCAGGGTTTAGAGTGTAGGGTGTAATGTTTACAGTTCAGGGCGTATGCTTGAGGGTTTAGGGCTTAGGGTTTAGGGATCAGGGCTTAGGGATTTGGAATTAAGGATCAGGGCTTACGGATTAAGTCTTGAGATTAAGGGTTTAGGATTTAGGGATGGAACCATGGATAACCACAAGCAAAAGAGCATCGAACATGGAATGAAAACCGGGCTTACATAGGGCCTAATCCCTAAACCTTAACCCCTAAACCTAAAGGGCGGAAGGTACCGCTACTGGGGGCCAGTCCTTCATCAGCTTTGAGGTTGATGTTTACGAACATGCCAACACGAAGCAGAGGTTATCATGTTACCTGGGTTCTAGGGTAGGTTGAGAAGACTTGAAGGGTTTACGGTTTAGGGTTTAAAGTTTAGAGTTTAGGGTTTGGGGTTTAGAGCTTAGGGTTTTGAGTTTAGATGGAGAATATTTGAGTAGAGCCACCGGCTCATTGGTTTTCAATTGCTGCTCACGTGAGCGATTTCGCCAGGTGTTGCCAGAACGGAGGTACCAACTGCCCAAGCTATTAAGGGACCAACTAGTCATGAACCCCGAATCCTAAGCCCTAAATCCTAAACCCTAAGCCCTAAATCCTAAATCCTAAGCCCAAAGCCTTAAACCCTAAATCCTAACCCTAAACCCTAAACCCTCAAGCCCAGATAAATGCAAATTGTATAGGGCAAAAGTTAAAGCGGAAACTCATTCAGCACCCGGCCAATTTCGGTCAAAACTCCCAACCTGAACTTTATACCATTTGTATAAGCCATAAACCCTAGACCCTAGACCCGAAACGGAAGCAACCTCGCTCAGATAATTGCGACACCTGGTTAAGATTGCTTGTTTGCGCTGCCTGTTGCAAAGCTCTGCTGGAAGGTTGTCGCCTGTTCTATCCTAACCACAGTTTGGGTTTAGGGTTTAGGGTTTAAACCCTAAACCCTAAACCGGGTTTGGGGTTTAGGAAAGCCCAAGCCAAGTTTCAAGTTGTAGCTAGGTCATATGCTGCAGTCTCTCATTGATACGAGCATAAATGACACTAGCGTTTCGAAGTGTACCTACCTAGGTTCAACGGTTTAGGATTTAGCGTATAGGGGTGTACTTTCAGTTTTTTGTTGTCGTCACTTTTCTGCAGTCACAACATGAGGCGATGTTGATGTGTATCGTCTCCTCAAGATGCTGGGAAGAATGCAGGGCTCGCAAAAGGGCGCTGACACTCCCCCCAAAATGTCGTTGATGGAATTGCTGTATGACCACATACACCGGGACCCGAGGAATTGGTCGGTCAGCTCCTGAAGCGCTGTTTACAGTACTACAAATTCTGACGTGTTTGCGCGTGTTCTGTTTCTTTCGGGCTTGAATCCGTGGTAGGGTTCGCCTTTTCGGCGAAGCTTATTATAATATTCTGCCTAATTTTCGCGACTTGGTGTGAATAGCGAGCCCCAAAATGTGGGTCTCACCGTTTATGTCTCCAAGCACTAAACCCCTTAGTTTTTGGTCTCCTTAGTTTCTTGCAAGCTCCAATTTCTTCCCTGCTGACCTTTGCCCAAACCTCAAACCCTAAATCCTAAAACCAAAGCCCTACATCTTAGACATGCAGCCCTGAACCCTACAAATTCTTCCTTGCTGACCTCGGCCCAAATGTCAAACTCTAAATCCTGACGCCTAAGCCTTAAATCTTCGACCGCAAGCAGTAAACCCTCAATCCCTAACCCTCAATCTAAACCCTAAAGCCCAACACCTGAGACTCAGATTTGTAATGCCAGCTTGAGATGTTCAAGCAAGCGTGCAAGTCCAAAGATGACCTACAAACGGGTTAGGGGTTTACGGTTTAAGTTTTAGATATCCTTGTAAAAAGAGGGCTTTCTGAGCTTCTACCTTTTGAATTTTGGGAAGGATAGTGCTTAGCGGCTTAGCATTTGCAGGTTCTGCAAAACCCTTTCGTGGATGGTTTGCCGTGACTCACCAAGACGCGGGGATTTCTTTAAAATGGATGTTCCCGAGAAAGCCCTAACTCTAAACCCTAAACCCTAACCCTAAACCCCTAAACCTATAGGGGTACCCCTCGGGTAGGGGTCCTCCTTGTGATCTTAAAGTCAGGGAGCCTTCTTTTGTACCTTTAGGGTTCGTACGCGTTGGGTCTGGATGGCTAAACCATGGAATATAGGCCTGAAATAGGGTATGTGAGACCCAAAGTCTGAGGTTTCAATGTCAAGGTCTGTGATGTGGGGATCGTTTTGAGACCAGGCCTTTGACTCCTTAGTTCTAGCATCCATGAGGCAGAACACCCTAAACCCTAAACCCTAGCCAGAAAGGGCAGTTCTTCTGGTTACAGGGCAGCGACTGGGTTTGCAAGAATCCGCCTCGCCCTACTACCTTTGATCTAGGGTCTAGGATTTAGGGTTCAAGGTTTAGAGTAGTCTTAAGATAGTTATACGAAAGCGCTAAATCTAGTCCTGAGCTTCTTCTAGTAGTTCTAACCTCACTTATACCTCTTGGGCAAAGTATAGCAACCTCACCCCACATCACCCCAAACGGTGGTTTAGTGTTTAGGGTTAAGGTTTACATCGGAAATTGTCTCAAATTTGGAGACTTTCAGCTTATCAAGTCAGGTTAAATTGTCCCTATTTGGGCATACGCCCTCTCCTCCTAACAGTCTGAGACTGTGACACTGAGCTTTGCAAGCATGATGCGCTTGCGAGGATCCTAAGCCCTAAGCACTAAATCGGGTGGACCCTCATGTACCAATGCCGATTTCCGCCTGCAACTCCAGCGTCGAAGGCAATCCTCTTGTACCGTATGTCCATCATGATTCGCGGCGTGGGGGTTCGGGTTCAGGGTCTATGATCAACAAACTCCCCAATACTATATTGCGTTTCCATACCCTAAGCCGACGATCCTAAACTCAAAATCCTAATGCCTAAGCCCTGAACCCGAATGGGTTACTTTTGCTTCTGGATTTCCAGCGACAAGGAGATTCCTCAGCTGCCACATGATGCAGCAGCACACTTTTCCATGTCCTTGCGGGGATGTGTGGTCCGCGGTTTAGGGTCTAGGGATTAGGATTTAGGGTTGAGGATTTTGGTTTTAGGATGGTTTCGGGTATGGGCTAGTAATTCCGTATGCTCCGCACTCCTCCCTAGTGCCCCTAAGGGCTTCCCTAAACCCTAAACCCTAAACCCTAGCACTCTCAAGGCTTCCTGAGTTCCCCAGAGGTTCCCCAGTACTCTTGGACCCACCCCCTTGAGGACATGGTAACCATGATCAACCGAGTGTTACGTGACATTCGCTCGCAAATGCCAAAAAGGGCATGGTCCGTTTTGGGGTGTAGGATTTTTAAGAGCTACTTAGTGCCTTCCAGCGTAGTATTGTGCCTGATAATCCATACCAAACCCCAAGCAGAACTATGTGGCAAGGTGCAGAAACCGTGAAAATCCACATGCTGGTAAATGGCATGCTGCTGAGGCTGCTAACCTTACCCAAGCGTCATGGTCTTCGCGAAGAGCGCTTCGTAGGGCTGTGGTGGGGTGATTTAGGCGAGATAATGGAGATATACACGGGGATGTAAGATGGGTGTGCGGGAGCATACTGTCGTTTCCCAAAACACGGGGACCCAATTTAGGCCCCAAAATATTGGAATCCTGACATAGGGGACCCCCCAAACATGGTTTCGGGCTTCAAGCATGTGACGCCCTCGGTGGTGCCAACTGCCTGATGATCCTAAACCCTAAACCCTCAAACCTAACACCCTGAACCCTAAACCTTAAAACCTACTTGGAAAGAAACGGACCTACCTGGGGTCACTTACCAAATGCAGGTTGACCAAGATATGTAGGGTTGAGGGTTTAGGGTTTGGGGGTTAGAGCGTTGATTCGGCAGGGAGCGGGCCCTGAAACCTTAAATGCTAAATCCTAGGTCTTTATTCCTGGACCCTACATACAAAATCTAAAAGTTCTGAACCCTCAAACCTAAAGCGGATCAGCCTGCTTCTTTTGCAGGCAGTAGAAAGATCAAAGTTTGACCCTTTGAGAGACTAGGAGCTCCTCAGGAACACGGGCCCCTTAGGATTTAGGGTTCAGACAGGGTCTCTAGGAGGTATATTCCCCCTTAAGTAGATAGAATATGGGGTATGTAGGGATCTCATTGTACTATACCCAAAGCCATATTCTATCTACTTAAGGGGGACTAGATATAACCCCATAATTGTAAACAATCCCCACCGCCTAACATTCAACGTCTTCGATAAGAGACCTTGGACATGGTGGGGTGTCATATTTAACGGTAGTGGTGGTTGAGTGTTTTACGTAATATTCGTATGAAGGGATGAGCTGTAGGAGCTGTAGCGGAGCAGAGGTGGGTTAGTGTTGGTGGCTGGTGACATGGGCATGGATCGCTTGTAAGTTTACCCTCAACCGTGAGACTTACGGATACCTTAGGACTTTGGGGAAGATTTCCCAGACCCCGAGAAGGATACAAAAATGGAACCTCCCAATATGCCAGGAATTTCCAGCATGCAGTCTTGAGGTCACTTTGGGGGGTTATATTGAGTAGGGTTGCGAATTCAGAGGGCTTGATCCTTCAAGGCAAAATCCTAGAAACCTAGTACTCAGAGGCAGGACTATTTTGGGATTCCAAAACCCTAAACCCTAAACCCATTTTGGGATTCCATACATACGAATATTACAGGTCCGCCTAGTCGGGTTCCTCTTAAAGCTCGCGTCCCTACCATGTTGGGCACAGTAACATTGCAAAATCCTACGCTCCCATTCTCTGGCACCTACCCCTTGAACACCCCCCCATACGATTGAAACCGGATTCAGAAACTATCCGCGATTCAGAAACTACGATTCAGAAACTGCGATTCAGAAACTATTTGGACCGATTCAGAAACTGCGATTCAGAAACTATTTGGACCGATTCAGAAACTATTTGCACCGATTCAAGAAACTAGGCCGATTCAAAAACTACGATTCAGAAACTATTTCGTCCGATTCAGAAACTATTTCGCGCGATTCAGAAACTGCGATTCAGCAACAG
>CAJNIZ010008224.1:127285-197868 GCA_905231905.1 Symbiodinium pilosum
GGAGCCTTTAAAACATTGCTTTTCATGGCCGGGGCCGGGATACAGGTCAAGTGAAGGAGGGGCAATGGGTCTTCACTGACGCCGACCCCCGCTTCGGGGTCGGCGGATCTTGTTGGCAGCGAGGGAGATTCTTGGTCAGGTCTGGCGCTACATCGCACAACATCGGCTGAGCGAATTGCCAAACTGGCAGTAAGTTCGCTTGATGAAGTCCTGCCGATGTGGCACTCAGACACGATTGCTTCACAGAAAAATTATCTTGCATGAGCTGCTGCAAGTTGCTGTGTTCGCAGAGCCTGAAACATTGAGCCAAGCGCAGCTTATGTGCAGTTGCAGTGGACATGTGATGAGCAACCAGGCACAGCACAACGGATCCGTGGCAACTGCCAAGTGCTCCAGGGAATGCTCTTTGCTTCTGTTATCTGATGCCATGACATGCCAGCAGCACTTGAGGTACCTGGTGCGGAAGAAGCTCAATCTGGGCGGCATCAGCTCCATGCTTGATGTGGGAGGCAGCCAAATTCATGCCAGGGAGTTTTTGACGGCTGTCTCATCTTGCAGCATGGTAAACGGATGATTTGGAGGCGGCTCCGGAGCCTTCTCTTATGTTTTCACAGAGGCCTACTGTGGGTTTTGTAGCTGTTCCGCAGTGTGACATTCTGGTTTCAGGCCACCCCTGGCCTCAAGTCGACAGTGCTGGAGCTGCCCGAGGCTGATCTCAGAGTTTTTGCTTGCAAGTCGACCTGTTGCCGAGCCGTTGCCTAGCAGGTGTGCCGGACGGGTGAAGGCATCAAGGCGCAGCAGCCTCAGGAGCGCCTGCTGCGGTACGGACAATGCAAAATTTCCTGCGCAAGCTGATCGTGCTACATCCAGAATCCATGCAGGACATTCAGGACCGTGTGAATTTTGTGGAGCTTGATGCGACCAGTCCAGACTGGCCGGTGGCTGACTCAGTGTCGGGAGTTGGTGTTTCGCGGGTGCAGTGGTGCAGTGAAACTTGTCGGGGCATGCCTCAGGTTAGTGATAGCAATTATGACATCGTGCTGATGGCCACGATCCAAATTTCGTCCTGCCAAACGAATGCAGTCAATCCAACCGCCAAGTCATACATCAGCGGCTCCGTCCCCGAGAGTGTCATTCTGCCGCTCTACAAGAATGCCTTCAAGGCTGACTGATACTTCATTCTGCCTCTTTCGCAGGCTGTGCATTGCTGTGCGCATTTGGTCGCATGTGCCTCATCCATCACTCATTCAGCTCTACCACCAGCGTTAGGTTTAGCTCATGAGTGAAGTGCGGGGTTTGTTTTCTGAATGCGGGAACCGCATGCAGGACCGCATTCGCAGTGATAGCAAGTGGAGATGTCTGCAGCATTTGTGTCAAATAGACCCTGCTACATTGGCATGCCGGCATGCCAGTGCTTTCAATGTCCGGAATCCGCAGAACACGAAGCCAGATGGGTGTCACTAGCGCTGAGTTTTCAGAGATTGTAACCTTTGCACGACGGGAACGTGCCGTACCCTAGGTGGCTAAAGGAGAATTTAACATTCAGATGGCAATGATGGCTGCCATGGTGTCGCCGCCTGCCACTCCAGCGCGCTGATCTCAGAGCTGCAGCTCATGGCCTTCCTTCTTTGCACTTGATCGCATGGCCAGGACGTTTCAGGCGCCTGTGCTGAGGGCACCGGCTTCAGAGGCCATCTTCATACCCAGGCGTATGCCTGTGATGCGGGTCTCTACTTGTGAGAGGCCAGGCTTTGGAAGCCGCTGGGGAGTGAGGTGGGACGGAGGTCGGCATTCGGGAGCTGGCATCCGGTGCGCATTCTTTTCTTTTAGTCTCTGAGTGCATAGTTGTGTGTGTGCAGGAGTAGCGAATATGCGGCGAAGGTGGCAGAGGGCTTTGGCTCAGTAAGTCTTTATGGCTGGATCTGCAGCGAGCAGCCAAAGCAGGCAGCAAGAGCGGCAGCGCTGCCGTGTCTTGTTGGCGGAGTGGCGGCATCTGTCATGAATAGGAGGCAGGCTGCAGCAAAGATTTGTCAGATGTCGATGGTTCCCAGTTCTTGTATGGCAGGCTTCGGCCAAAAAGGATCAATGGCTGCAAGGCCCGGCTCATTGTGCACGATTCTGTTCTCACCTTGACACTGCAGAATCACATTGCGACGCCCAAATTGGAGCGAGCAGGTAGTCATGACAGCTGGTAGCACCATCGAAACGCTGCCGGCGGCTCTGTTATTTATGAAGCATGTGAACCTTAGGCCGAAATTAGTGTCAGAGCTCTGCACTTTGGCACAGCTGTTGCGGTGTCTGAGTGTCCAAGGGAGAAGGAGGATCTCACTGACGAAGAGTTGCAGATGGCTTAGTCTATCCATTGAATGCGCAGCCAATCCTGGTTTGCTTGGTTCAGATGTACGTTGTTGGGAAGCTGACACCCAGAAGCCCTCCGACATTCCGTGTCATGACAATCATCAGCCTCATCTCCTATTTCGTGATCCGGGTCTTGCTAGAGCTGCTAGGGCGCCGGCTGCAAGGAAGACTTGAACAGGCTTCAGCAGGGAGAGAGACAACACTGGTAGAGGTAAGTAGAGGATGGACTGCTGCAAACACTGCGTGGTTGCGCGGTCACAAGCTCTTGCAAACGGTTTGCTGTTAGGCAGTCCTTGTTCGACGTTGCTTCAGAGGGCAAGGACCTGGTGACCTTTGACCAAGCCTCCAGCCTTGGACCCAGCTGCCCAATCCTGCATGTACTTGACCGTGTCAGGTATGATCACATCAAAAGGGTTGATGCAGGAGATTTTATGTTGAGAGAAGCCCTGAAGATTTGTGGCGGGTGGTTGCTTGGGGTTGACAAGACCGAGGTCTCGAGGGTGTGGATGCTGTCCTGGAGGAAGGAGCCGCAAACCTTGAGGAGCTCAAAGTCATTTGGGGAGATCCCGATGAGCCACTGGACTTCGAGGGCTTCAGCGCGGTGCCTAATACTCCTAGTTAACCTGGCTTTGCCGAACCAAGTTGCTCGTTTTCCAGCTTTCAGGAAGCCCAGCGATCAAAAGAAACAGCAGATAAGCCTTGGAAGGTCGGTGGTACAATGACGTGCTGAAGTTGTACGAGCACCTGGCCTGTTTGCAGCGTACTACTGTACAACTTACCTACGCAAGTGGCCGCTGCGTCGTGCATATCGTCTCCACGCATTTGCCGGGGGTTGCACTTTCCAGGATGCCTTCCTGTGGCAAGATGCAGTTGCACCCCCGTCAGACGTTTTCGAAGATGATGATCAGGGTCTGGAGGAGAAGTCTCTTGTCAGCTGGGTGTTGTGCGATTGACATTGACAGTCACATGCGTCAACCTGAGAAGGACATGAGCAACCTCGATGATGAGTCCTGCAGACCAGTTTGACGGACACAGAGCGCCAAGAGAAAAGCCTTGCCCGTGATGACTCAACGGCTGGCTGATGCCACAGCCAGGCAACTTCTTGAAGATCGCCCGGCCATCGGGGTCAAAGTGGAAGGATTGGACACCAAGCCTTTGAAGCCAAAGCAGCAGATGAAGTATGGAACACTGGTCCCGCCGGCTAATCATCAGAGCCCTGCGCTGTGCCAATTTCAAATGCTGTGTCCGGTGTCTTTCACACGTGAACTTCCCATTCTCCGAATTATGTGAGCTTGCCAGACCGACAAAGTTCCGGTGTACCAGAAGCCTCCGTGGAAGCTTGCAGAGGAGATCATCACAGGGAAGACAGATGACGAACTGGAAGACTACAGCGGCTCGGCTGCATGCATCCGCTTTTGCGGATTCCTGGAAACAGCTCGAAGTGAAAATTCCCTGTTCTGGTCCCGATCTTGCAGGTGTCGAGGATGAGGAAGAGAAGCCAAGCACGGAAGGCCTGGCATCTCCGCCATGCCCTGAGGCATCTGAGGCCCTGAATATCAAGTGATGACTCACTTGATGATCTGATGTGTGTCGTGCGTGGCTGTTCTGAGGTCAGCTGGAGGCGGAAGACAAAACGTGGAGATCACCCAGCTTTTCCGACAGGTCACCCCTCTTCTGTGATGGGAACAGTTGCAGGATGTTGCAGGGCAAAGGGGCACAGTGTCTTGACAGGCATGCGACGAGAAGAATCTGCTGTCCTTCGAAGCGCTGAAAGAAATCTCGGAGTTTGAGGATATGTTGGAAAAGGAGGCCAGACCCAGCCTGGCGCAGCCTTCCAGCGTTTTGAGATGTATATGCAATACACTGCAGATAAGGACCTCTCGGAGGAGGAGTTGGAGGAGATGTGGGATGAGCTGCCCAAGAAAAACGCCGCTCCCCCAACTTTTCTGGGCTTAACCTAAACGCCTCGGCAGGTGCTAATATGATTAAAGTCTAGAGTCTAGAATTTTCCTGCAGGGGGACTTCATTGATGTGCTGGCCTTCAGGGACCTGCTGACCAAGGATCCGTCAGATAGGGACTATGGGCAGAGCTGTTTGCCGGCAAAGAGCTGTCAAAAGCTTCGGGCATCATGAGCTTTGCAGGTTGACGAACTCTTTGAGTATGTCGAAGAGGATGAAGAGGAGGATCCGGACCAGCAGGCAGGTTTGTTGTACTGAGCATGATTGCATCTTGCCAACCCATGTGGCACGTGCAAAAACCCGACTACTTGGAGCATAGGCTCACGTTGCTATGTCATTGCGCTACACAGCGGCATGCAAGCTTTACTTGTGCGCTCGCCGGTCCGCAGGCCTTGATGCAGGTAGAGGGCGGAGGTGGCATGGCCAAAGCAAAGAAGCGCGGCTTGCAAACGGCCACGGCATCAGCATGCTCTACTTTTTGAGTACTTTCAAGAGCAGCGCGTGGCAAAGGTCAAACAGGACCTGTTGGATGCCATTGCCAGGTTGGAGGCAGGATGCGGCAGCGCCTGCGCTCAAGCTTGTTTGGGTCATTGCAGTGCAGGCGATGCAAGACAAGCCGGCTGGCCTGGGTTCTACTGAGGAAACCGACGGCGCCATTTGCCTAGCATGCAGACACGACTAGCTTCTTCAGAGGCTTCAGCTGTGTTTGCGGTGTTCAGCTACTTCCTCTGGACGCAAAGGAAATCGTAAAGCTCGCCGGTGAGCTGGAAGACGTGTGGCGTGATCAGGCTCCGAATCACTAGGAAAACAACCGCAAACATTTGCCAAGCACAGTTGCCCCAGGCCACTACACAATTTAAGCGCTAACACGGGACCGCCTTGGGCAAAGGTACAGCAGAGCTGCGGACCCACCAATCCCCTTCCAAACGGAGGACGCATTTTTTCTTCCCTTTTTTTGTTCTCTTTCATTCTCTTTTTTTTGGCCCTGGCCTTGGGTTTGCGGATCGGGGGCTCCACCCCCCAACGCCCCCCTTTTTAGATGTGCAACGCAGGAATAGCTGCAAGACCCATATTTAAAAGGATCCTGGCTTACGAGCATCGGGGAGGCCTCTCCCCCCATTCCTCTCGTCTTTTTAAATCGTGCAGCCCTGCAAAAATTGCTGCAAGACCGTTATTACCACGATTAGAGCTGTATGTTTACTTCTCGCATCTATTTGTATTCTTGGTTTTTCTCAATTGTACCACTGCTACTACTATTCTAACTGTCATTTTAAATGTATCATATTCTCATTATTTTACTGCTATGAACAACGTCAATACGGTTATGGCGATTATCATTGCCCATTTTTAACTTTCCTGGTTATGCCTATCGTTGTTGTTACTATGATTATCAGAGTATATTAATTGTTATCACAATGAATACTTTTACTGCTTTTGTCATCATTAATCTTTTTCTATTACTACTACGTACAATTACTACTTTTACTATTATCATTACTATTATTGTATGATGACTATTGCCATTTGTTATTTGTGTTTCATGCATTATTAGTACTCTTAACCTTATTGTTGCTAAACTTAAAGATATTAGCAGTGAAATAATTACTATTGCTCCTATTGTCTCCAGTAATACTAATATTACTACTAGTGCTAAAATACTGGCATTTGTATTCCTATCATCGCTGGTATTGCCATCGTTGATATTATCATTATTATCAATCCCTTTTTTCTTTTATCAACATACTATCATTGGTGTTATGGTTTTAGTGTTCTTATTGTTAGTTTTATTACTAGTACTTACATGTTAGTAAATGTTATTAACAACAGTTGTCTTCGTGCTATGATTCCTATTAGTACTAAGCTGGGGAAATCGAGCTCTCGCGTGGAGCGTCTTACTACTATCAGTTGTCTCATGAATATTCTTATTGCTCGTATGCATATATCTCTCGCTATAATTATTTCTGATACTACTCACCTGGGGAAGTCGAACTCTCACGTGGAGTGTCCTCACATTTCGCCTCCAAATGGTGGAGTGTCCTCACTCTTTTGCAAAAAAGCTACCGCTGGCGTGATGAGTCCTCACATTTTGCTGAAATGGAGGCAGCGTCCTCGCACTTTTGCTGAAAAGCAAGCTCGGACGTGGAGCGTCCTCACATTTTGCCTCGGCATTCAGCTCTTGTGTGAAGCGTCCTCCCAAAAGGTAAACAAGGCAGAACAAAACAAAGGTTAGACAAAACAAAAAGGAACAGCAAAAACTCCATCCCTTCCAAACCCCGAGAAGATTCACTTACTTGTCTCATCTTATGCATTTCGTGCCGCAGGATCCCGGAGGATGTGAAACTTACCGCCAGTCATGTTCTGCAAGCTGATACTGCAATAACACACACTGAACCAACCAGTTTCATTTCCTTCACGCTCAAACCAGCCAACAAGCATGCTTCCGGCCCCCGATCCCCCTTCCAGGCCCACTCCCCGGCCCCAGGCCCCCCATGGGACAAGGGTTGACTTAATCTCCCCGAACCTGGATCCAAACGCCTCAGGCCTCCGGCCAATGAGGATGGATGACATGTGAGATACTTGCACGCCAGGTTGGTGACCTGAACGACTACGATGGAAGCAAGTTTGAAGGGACATGGGAGCTGATCTACTCAACTTCGGTGAAGCGGCTGTGGCAGCATTTGGACCATCGAGTGGGACCACAACTTGTGCGGAGTTCAAGATACTGGCAGCAAAGGTTTCGAAGATGGGGATCAGTGCTAAACGCGGAGAGGAACATCAAGAATGCCGAGTTTGAGGCCAGCATCCGCATGCCCTTCTGATGCACCACGTGCTGGTGTGCTCCTTCAAACAACTGTGAATTTCAGTAGTTTGGCCTTACAGAGGCGCTTGTTCAGAAGTTCAGCCCTGGATCCTCAGCAGCATTGGTGCCAAGCTAACGTCGCCAAGCCTCACTGAAGTCACGCTCCAACCGCGTCTCAAATACTTGGACTAGGGAGGTGATGCGCGTTCGCCTCACAAAGCACGCTTCCATGAGGCGATGATATTCAATACGACAGCTTCAATGAGTACGACATGGAAGAGGTGTTTAAGGCGCTATCATGTTGAAAGCCGACTTTCCGCAAGCGTGCTCAATGCTCCCTGCTGATTTGCTTCGTGTCAATTGCGACCAACGCCTGCGTGATTCCTGCATGCGATTGCGGCAAGGCCCCCAACGAAGATGGCACTGAGCAGCTGGAGCTTTGCGCCAGGGGACAGGCACATGCAAGACCACATGCATCGGCGACATACCTGCGTATACATTCATTTGTTCAGGGCTCCTGGAAGCTGGGCCTTCAGCAGAACGTGGTTACGGGACAGGAGGCCGCAATGCCAGGTACTATGTTATAAGTAATGCGTGCACCGGTGAGATGTGCGCGCAACCTGTACCTTGGCCTCAGGACCTTGTTCTCAAGCTCGAAATCACAAATGTGGAATATGCTTGACTGGCATGTGGTTCGCACCAAAGTTAGGAGCGTGAAGGCATGACTCGGACACGCCAGGACACTCCCGAGGATAGCGTCGAGTACGCCGGAGCCAAGACCATGATGAGTCCTATGTGCAGGCATGCTTATCAAATTCAAGCGTGTGCTCTCAAATCCTTATGTGCCTGCGCAGGACTTTCAGCTACGGCTTCCTCGCCTACATGGACGACGATTACCGAGCCATTTCTCGGCACAATCTGTGTTAATCATTTGACACGAGCCACCAGCTGCATCAAGGTCATGCGGACAAGCCTGACGGGGCTGTCCCTCTACATCTTTCAGAGAATCAAAGACGAGGATTCTGGTCGAAGAAAACACACCCTACGCCTTGCCGAGCTTCTTTGGCCCATGCTCAGGACGAGTAGAAGCTGACCTCAAAATCGAGGCATGCAAGAGCGATGGGCCCGATTTTGTGATGCGGCCCCGCTTGATACCACTGGACAGGTTGGGTGCAGGAAGCGGCCAGCAGGATGAGTGCGGCGAACTGTTTAAATGCGCTCGGTCAGAACAAGCCTTATCTGTTGCAAAGGGTGATGTGACGCATGCTATGTTTCATACTTGCACGAAGTGTGTCGCTAGATTTTGAACTCTTGTCCTGGCCCCATTATTGTTTCAGCTCTTGCGCCGCGAAGGCCAGCGGCTAGCGGCCAGTCCAGACCAGGTTTACTTGTGCTTGTGTCAGCAAGTTTTCCGCCTTCTAAAGCGCAGCGGCAGGTGAAAATGTTACGTAACACAGCCCAGACTATTGCCTGCATGCACAACTTATGCTCAAAATGCTGCCCGCGGGGACTTGTGCATGCTTAGCTGGCGTTTGCGACATGGTGTGATCAGGCTTTGCGGTCTGGGGGGCGCCTTCTGGTCCATGACTTCATGGCATCTTGGCTTGATGCTCTCAACAAGATCTTTGCGCTTAGCACATTTTCAGCTGGAAGTTTTCAGATTTCTGGCAGAACAGACTTCAGGTCAACGACAGCCTTGATGGTCCAGCTCTGGGAGCCCTCTGGGGTAAGCGCCGCAGAGATTTTACAAATGGGAGTTGAAGTTGCGGGCTGTTGTGGGCTGTTCCCAGCGCAGGTCTTCAGCACGTGACCGTAAATGCACAGGGACTTGGACTCTGCCCTGCAGAGGCCCGGATCAAAACATGTTGAGATGTTACTGGCATGGACAGCCTTCCCAGGTCATTCAACGTATGGCCCAAGCTGGCTTTCAGGAGAGCACATGCGAGACCCATGAGATGATCCAAGGTCACCTCCAAATTGTTTGTTTTCGCGATGAGCTGCATCTTCATGCCTCTCTATAACCCCTGCAGGCATGACCAAGCTTATTGTCGCGCACAAGGCGTAGGTGATGAACGCTTATTCTCGAGTTCTGAAAAAAAAGCTTTCTTCGTAGGGCCTGTCACGACGCATGTGCACAGCACATGAAGTTTCGAAGGTGGCAAGGCACGCCCGAAACAATCGGGCGCTAATCCAGAAATCTTTTCTGCCAACAAGGCTTCACCAAAGCGGAGGCGGAAAAGAGAGCGAAATCGAGAGAAGCCACATACATAGAGTAGGGCAATTTAGGGCAATTTCTGAAGCGGGCGAGACAGCGACCCTTGGGCTGCAGGATGCTGCCGGATGCAGCAGGATGCAGGGGTAGCGCAGCGTAGCGCAGCAAGCCAGAATGTCTTTAAGTATGTCCCGGAGGAGGACATGTGACAGACAGTCATGGGCTTGCAGTGTGTTCATGAGCTTCGTGCACGATGACAGAGATGCTCTGGCTCCGCCGTGCAAAAGCTCAAAACACAGCGAGGACCAGCACCGGCATGCCATGAATGAAAGGATGGAAATTCGGAAGGGTTCAAATACCCTCATTCATCGCACTAAGCCAGCCCAACTTCAGATTATGCACTTAACGCATTTTGTCCAGCAACTATGCTACACGAAAAATGTCTTTCGACCAGCACAAGCGCAGCTTCTACATTCCAATCTGTCCTTGCTTTTCGTCAACCTGGGCTTAAGGCTGATGGAAGAGGCATCTGATTGAAATTGATCAAACTTGCGTAGCCGGTGACAGAAAGCATGCCCATTCATCATTGAAGGACGATGGCCCAGTGCCTGGAGACGAGTGGGCAGATGCCGCACCTTCATGTTCTTTGTTAGCATGGTGGTACACCGGCCACTTTGCTTTAGCGCGTAGAGCATCTAAGGGTGTAGCATGATCCGCATCGCTACCCGGCAGTGCCTGCTTCCTCCGGTCCGGGAGGGGAGGGGCGGACTTCCACCGAAGACACATTTTGAAGATGCATGGGGTTCAGGACTGAGGCTCTCAAGAATGGTCTGCGCAGACACCTGGGCGTCAGCAGACACATGCTAGGTGAAGGCGCGCGTCGCAGAGCGAAGATACAGTACGTGCGGGTCTGAAGACACTTTCTCAGCGGAGACACGTCTCGGAGCGAAGACACATGGGCGTCCGAAGAAACTTTCTGAGAACACTGCGCTGGCCAAGACCCTTCAGAGAGTGGAGCCACGTCTGTGTCAAAAGATATCTGCCGAAGACAGGTTGGACGAAGGCACGTGTTGTCACGAAGACACACAGGCGTGCGAAGACACGTCCCGAGGACCGGTCGGGCGCAGACACGTGTCGTCGCGAAGACACATGGCTGCGCGAAGACACTTCACGAAGACAGGTCGGGCAAAGACACGTGTCGTTACGAAATGTTGCGAAGGTACATGGGCGCGCGTAGACATTTCCCGAAGACAGGCCAGGGCAAGACATGTGTCGTCGCGAAGACACATGGGTGCGCGAAGACAAATTCAAAACCACACCAAAAATCTAAATTCCCAAAATCCGAACCCCAAACCCAAATTCCTCGCGATAGCCCCCCTCCCTTAACCATCCCTGAACCCGGGCATCAGGTTGAAAAGGGGTCAAAGTTTCTGCTTGGAGAAAGTTACATTCTCCTGACGTGCTTTTCAAGTCGTTGTCACACCGACTGGGGTTTCGGCGATTTCGGCGTTCAGGGTTTGGGGTTAGCGCGCGCGTGCGAGCCTCCAGGGCACACCTGCATCGCCGCGCCCGAGGTAGGTTGTCTTTGGATGTCATTTGTCCGCCAGAAACTGACATGGCGTCGCGAAGGCAGGTGGCGTCACCCAATGTGCCGTCAGAACGGCGTCACGAACACACGCGGCGTCACGAAGACACGTGGCGTCACCGAATGTGGTGTCAGAACGCAGCGTCACGAAGACATGTGGTGTCACCGGATGTGGCGTCAGAACGCGGCGTCATGAAGATACGTGGCATCTGGCCAGGGAATGGAGCTGCTTGCTCATTTGTCAAGCCATGTGTCCTCACCCGACGGGCGTCAGTGAGGCGTCACGACACCAGGTGGCGTCGCCGGACGTGGCGTCACAACATGGCGTCAGGCGCCGGGGACCGAAGTGGCGTCACCAGATGTGGCGTCAGCACGTGGCATCAGAGGGTCGGGGGCCTCCCGGCGTGTCTCATGTCTTCACAATGTGTCTTCAGTCTTCGGTGGAAATCATTGGCACCTGTGCAACAGTAGGCCATTCGGGGGTGCTCCTTCCATATGGCGCTGACCTGCAGCCAGCCTGGCAAGACTGGGTGACGCACGCGGCTCTGGAAGTGCGTGCGGCATGGCAACTCCACAAGATGTCAGGTTACTTACAACGACCCCCCCTCCCGCAAGTTCCCTGCGGACCAATCTCGAAACAAAAGGTCGAGGAAGTGCGGGGTGGCATCCAAACACTCCAGGCGTCGCAGGTATGGTAGTACTAGTAGTAGTAGTAGTAGTAGTAGTAGTAGTACCACTTGTAGTAATAGGAGGAGGAAGAGTATGAGTAGGAGTAAGGGAAGGAGGAGCAGGAGAGGTTTTTGATCTTGTTACACTTGCGAGCCATTTTTTACCGATTGTTGGGCCGGGGAATTGTAAAAGAAACATACTCTTTTGTAATAATCAGCCCATGACGTCCCAGTACACGGATAGGCTATGTCAAGAAGACCATAGCTTCGCAATGAAAATCCGAACCAATTACGCATCCCAAATCTGGGATTTTCTCTGGCCCAGGAAATTTGTTGTTACCGACCCTTGTTTAATAAGGAATCCTACACTAGCCAATCTGTGCCAGGCCCGCATTGCTCAACTGCAGGCTGAAGTCAAGCGTCTGCGAGCGGCCACGGTCCCGGAAACTTGTGTAATTTGTGCTTTTCGCAAGTGCCACCCGGAATTGCTAAGATGCTCCCTGAACATCAGAAGACTCCAGCCTCTCAGCCTTCGCAAGCTGGCCACCACTTCCATGAGTCACTCTCGGAGGCAGGGGGTGGTTGTAGTGCTGGTGAAACAAATGATGACATTCCAAGACTAAGATCCATTGTTGTGCGTAGCACGCGCAGAAAGTTGTGCTCGGCCTCGTGGTGATTCTGATGATCATGCTGTGGGCTGTGCCTTTCTTGAGGCTCCTTTTGCACTTGTGTCAAAGCTTCACATCTGGTACTGCTGCGCTTTCTGTAACTCCGAATCGGCCTGGGCAGGCCTTTTCGCTACTGCTGCGAAACAAGACTACACAAGGTGGGCGCAGACTCACGTGAATACTGAATACCTTGCACTTGTGTGGTCTGTAGGTGTATCCTGTCATCACAGTTGTGAACTTCATCCTCTTAGGACTTACGCTGCACTCGTGCGCCATCCCTGTTTGACATATGTTGCACGAAAATAACTTCCTGGCGGCACAAAGCGCTAGCCACAAGATGCCAGAAGCCGACGCGCATGTCTGGACGGTTGGATGCCAGGTTGAAGTCAATTACATTCAATGACCTCTTCTTTGCCCTTGTCACCGGCTTCGAGGAAGCTGTTGAGAAGACGGAGCAGGAGAAGCCAGCAAATCTCTTTTCAACCGTGAGATGCTCGCCACACGTTTTCAGCTCCTGTTGGGGGTGGCGGCGCTCGTTGCCATCTGCGTGGTTTGGAAGCCTGCTCCTTGAAGCCCATGCGAAGCCCATTCCCCTTCTCAAATCTCAAGTCAAGCCGCGTCTGAACTCAGGTTCAAGGATCGTGTTTTTGAGGTTGCTTTGATCTGCATCTGCAGTGTGCAGCACGCATCGCTGTGAATTTTGAGAGTTCTTGAACATGTCTTCTGCAGTTTTTCTGCGGGGATGCAGAGTAATGGAGGTTCTGGGTGTGGAGAATGCTGCTTCACTCTTTGGTGATTTCCGCGACTGGGCCACCTGCTGGCCTGCTGCTGAGGAAGTGCCAGGAAGCTCAGTACTTGCCAGTCTTGATGCCTGATGTCTGAGGTCCATGAAGCGCTTCCACCCTGTGGAGCTTTTCATCTGGAAGGCCAGGTGGCATGTGGCAAAGCTTCCGATTTCTGCTGGCCAGGGGATTTTCAGAGTGCTTTTCGATCTCTTCTGCGATGACCGCCCGAGGTCGAAGGGCTTCCGTCTGCTCGACTTCATTCCCTGAACGATGTGTTTTGTGAAGTCGCTACCTAAGGTTCATGATGCACTTGTGCCATCTGGAATCCTTACGCATTAGGTTTCATTGGGCTACAATGTCGCCATGAAAACCCGTGCCTGGTCCTGAGCTTTGCATGAGAGCCCGAAGGCTTTGTTGCTTTGGCTGCTGGAGACCGGCTGCACAGCTTCCTGAATCTGCAGGTTCATCACCGTGCTGGGCACTCCTGCGTTTTCAAGGAGCTAAATGAGCCAGCGTTGCTTTTCTCAGCATGCCGCGTGCAACAAGCACGCCGAATGCTGAGTTTCTTCAACTGGAAGAGGAGACTCTGCAATTAAACTTTGATCCCTACGACACGGAACACAGACTGACCATCAGCATCAAGAGCCAGGCCTGGAGGATGCAGAGATCAGAGGAGACTTGTTGTCTTCGGGTGCGCTTTTTGCTAGGAAGTGGTGGGGGCAGCTGACATCGTTCAGCTACAATTGGGTGCGGAGCAGGTTCGGAGGGACGACTTGATTTCATGAAGGATGCGGAAGGATTCCAAAGTTTTGTGGATCCCCTTGCCAGGTGAGGCGGCTGGAGGAGCGCATGGAAGGTGCCGCAAGCAGGCGGAGGGTTGGAGAGCAAAGTCGCTGCTTGCCCCGTGCCATTGCAGCCTGTGAGGACCATTGGCTGGGGCAGCAAGGCTGATCCTGCGGCCGCGTCCTCAAGTCTCTTCATCTGTCAGGAATCTGCACCAGCCATGCTAGGTTGGCTCTGCTCTCTGTAGGTGATAAGGTCAAGCAGGCAGATGCGACAAGGGTTCGAAACAGTAGGCTGGCAAAGAGGGGGCCAGCGGTGCGGTCTATAAGACTACGGGGCTTCTCACGCAGGCAGGTTGTGGAAGTTTCTGGCAGCCTTGCTTGCGCGATGGCTTGCAGTCTCGCTTCAAGGTCTGGGCGCCCTCCAACTTCCAATGCATGGATTTAGTCTGGCCCTTAGGTCACCCAGCGCAAGGCTCACAAGGTCTCAACAAGCTCTTGTTCGCCTGTGCTTAAGGTCCCTGCAGGCAAAATCTACCTGCGGTTCGTGAAGGCGCATTGGCACAGATGGGCGTCAGCATTCAAACAACAAAATCATTGCAAAGCTGACGCAAGCCTTGCTTTCAGGCAGACTAGCTCAGTTCACGCGCTGGCAAGGGCCGTGAACCACTGTTCATCGCGCTTTCTTGCGCTGCTGTATGTGTAGAAGGACTGATGGTGCGTCTGGCACAAACCTGCCGGGCACTGTTCAGTATCTGGGCACCACCCAGGAAAGCCGAGCAAGTCTTTCCGAAGTTCTGTACATAGAGCAAATGTACTGTGCGGCGGGTCTTTGGCGGCTCGTGACCGTGCTCCAACTCTGGGCAGTACCATCAATTCATCAGGCAATGTCCTGGTTGGTGGCCATGGCCACGCAAAAGGAACAGATCTCTTGTTCGCATCCGTTGCGTTTGTTCTTACCCCTTGTTCTGGCTGCTTAACACAGGTGGCTAAATTGCTAGAAGCCCCTGGATGTTCTGACGCTGCCCGCCGATTGCCAGGCTCCTAGGTGACCTGAGGTCAGGGAGAAGGGCTCGCTTGGCCCCCCGCGCTTTTTCAAGCGTGTTCCCGGCCGCGTTAACATTGCCGGTCAATGCCGTGTTCGCAAGCTGTCTCTCAGGGTTCCTCCATGTCAGAGCCTGTTGCAGCATGGTTCAGCAGAGACATGCCAAACTCTCAACACTCAACACTGCTCTGCTCACGCGTTGTACATTCGAAGACGAGAGCTTGATCTGGCCCGATGGCAAAGAACTGCGGGGGTTAGCTTGCTCCCTCAATGAAGCATCTCATTGGCTGTCATCCCAACCGAAAACACTGCCATCATCAATCTAATGCATCCATGCATCAGCTGTTTGTCGCTGCAAATCACAGAGATCTGGCCGGGCCCCCCAAAGAAAACATGCAGCCTTCTAGAGTGCAGGCAGGGCGTCACACGACAATCTCGTTTCGGGCAGTCAGCTGCTGAGGTAAATGTTGCCTTCCCAGGGCACATCTTGTTTCCGCAAGCGACAGAGTTGCATCCTTGACAGCTTCTGAGGCATTCTTACAGGCGATCATTCCTTGGGCCGCACCACCACACCAAAAGCTTCTTGAAAACTCATTGCCTTTCAAGTAAAGTGGTCTGTTTGTGTTTTCGGGAGAGTTAGAGCCCGAAGCAAACAGTCAGCGCAGGAGACAAAGTAAGATCACCCCACTCAACGTCCTGTTGTGGGAACTTTTTAGCTCCGCAAAGAACGGACCGGGACGGAGTATGGTCTCGAATTGCAGCACTCCGCGACACAGAGCATATGCACCACATGCAAAACCAGGTAATTCTAAACGATGGCTGCTGTGCATGACAGGAATGCAGTGCAGCGTCCCACGCTGAGCAAGATGAAGCCGAGCATCTGTGCGGGCACCTAGACCTCGTTTTTACATTTCATGCAGAAGACTGAAGAGACTCCAAGTTGCTGCAGCCAACGAGGTATATTGCTCGCATTCTACGCTGCGGTTCCATCCAATGTACCTGGCTTCATTTATGAACGAGCTGACTCTTGTAGCATGCATGTGCATGCATGGATTGCTTGGAGACTTGTGGCTTTGCTAGGCCGCCAAAACATCCTCCCACCAAAGTTACAAGCCCACAGGCTACACGACACAGCCTCGGCTGCTGTTGCAGGGTCTTGCAGTTTAGAAGGCAATCAGCGTTGAGAGTATTGGCAAGGAAAGATCCAGTTTGCATCCGCAACAACTGTGTGAACCCGCTCGTGCACGCCACTCAGTGTCCAGGCAGCTCTCAACAGAGATGTGTTTGGAAATAAGACGACTGGCACGCCACAGAGTACTTTGTTTCGCGGGCCTCTCTGCAACAGAGAGTTCTAGGTTGGTGGTGTATCATTCGCGCTAGTGCGCGCGGTTTCGGCCAGAGAAAGGAGGGTGGGCGGGGGGGGGAGGATTGTACTCGTACCCGCTCCTGATCTAAGTGCATGCGACCAACACGCACGCGATGCAGCAGTACCTTTGTTGGCGATAGCTTGCAGCTGAGTCGTCTGTGAAAGCTGCAGCCTTGCAGCCTTGCAGAACCGTGTGGTTCTTTCAAATGAGTGTGTGTTTTTGCTGTTGTTGCTGCTGGTGTATGCTTCCTCTGTGCTGCATGCCGCTGCTGCGCCTGCCGGTACGCAATTACCAAGCCTCCCTTGCAAGGCCGTCCTCTAACAATGTACTCGGCAATTCTCACTGGAGCCAAGTTGGACAAGCCGCCATAATCCATAACTTCAATTGTGTCATAGCCCGCTAGCAACTTACCATAGCCACAACCTGGGGCCCTAAAGCAACTACTTTGAGGCAACCCTCCTGGAAATTCCAGCCCAACTGCCCCAGAATAAGATCACCCAAACGATCGGCTGCGTAGCCTGGCATTCAAGTGTGGACAAACACGACTTGTAAGAATTGTAAGGCTGGCCCTCTACGATTAGGCACCATGTAGGAAAAACTTCATGGCAGAAGCGTGAACCCCTCCAAAACTTTCAGACAGCTACTGGTGACAATGAGGGATTGACCATGAGAAGCAAGAACTAGGTGCTACAACTAAAAGAACAAATAAGCAGCGCTGTCGCTGCCTTTTTGCGAATCAGGTGTCGGGCCTGATTGTCAAGTCAATAGTGTAACCAAGGAAGGTCCAGGTCCTTAAGGTGTTTTCTCCTGGGCTCATAGTCCGCAGGTCGGGGGGGAGATCCCGGGAGGATAATACAATGCCTGAACGAAAGAAAGAAATAGTTGCGCGTGGCAGAGAGACCTCCAGAGAAAAGACGGATGTGGGGTAAAGGAGCAGAGAAAGGGGATTTTGGGAAAGAAGGGGTAGGGCGGAATTGCGGGAAGGCAGAAAGGCAGGTCGTGTTGTAGAGATGGATGCAGAGAAAGGTGAGATAAAGGGGTTGGGGGTTTGGAATGCGGTCTTCTAACTTTACAGCACAGGTAACCCAGCGCAAAAGCAGTCTTTGTGGGCAACCGCCGCGAATTTGCATGATTTGCATTGGGAGGCGCAGGTAGGGGTGGTTTGGGAGGGGGAGGGGTAGTGGGGAGGGGAGCAGGGGGCAATCTGTTTGTTTCAAGCTCACGTGGGCGGATAGAGATTTGTCATTCAACTCCTAAGGCCTGAGGCCTCGGCTGGTAGAGAAAAAGCTGCTGGTAGTTTTAGCTCGTTTAGCCTTCGCAATGCCAGCTTATCTCAGCTACTGTACTTCAGACCTAAGCTTGCAAAATCAGTGTTGAAGAGAAGGTGCAGGTCGAGAAGGTTGGTTGCCTGCTTGCAATAGCAGCCCTGTTCTCTGGGGATGTTGGGAGGTGGATATTGGGGGCGATGTTGGCAACTAGCCTGCGGCGTTGACGAGAAAGATCCAGAGTGGTTTGGGTATGTTTGGGTAGTTTGTGATGTTGATTCGCTTACGCAGCTTCCTTGCTCGCTGGCCTGGCTTGCTTGCTTGCTTGCCTGCCTGCATCGATGTTCTGGTGCCAACCAGATGAAACTGCTTAGGCCAGCTTTGGAGGAGTTCGGCCGCAATGCCACGGGCCAAATAGCTTGGATTGTCAGAAACCTGTGTACATCAAACTATGCATTATGTGAAGTAGCTCTGTTCCACTGAAATGGGCTTTCATCAAACATGCAGGTCTATGTCGTGAACCCGCGTGAAGACTGCCCTGCTTAAGGTCCTTGAAGACTATGACGCCAAATCCTGGAGCTGTGGCTTGCCTAGCAATCGCTGCGAGTGCAAGTCCTGCGGCAGCCATTTCTGATCTTTGCTTTGGCGTCCAAGGCTTGGAAGGTCAATCTCAGGAGCATTGGCACTTGCATGCTGTCACAAGAAAGCCAGGGAATACTTTCCAGGACGGCTCCAAGATGTTGATGCGGGGCAACCTGAGCCAGCAGGCAGCGGCCTTGCCAGTCTTCATGCCGGAAGTTAGCATGTTTATGTTGAGAGCTTTGGAGCCTTCGAGCTTCAGTGCAACAGTTGATGTGGTCCGCTTGGGCGTGACACTTTGATCCAAGATGATCCAAGAATGACGCAGAGCATGAAGTTGACTTTGGAGCAGGCGTTGCGATGGTGAAGGCATTTAGAGGTAGCTGTTGTGGCGGCATTGTCGCGGCGGCATTGTGCCACTGGTGGCTTTCATTTGTTGACAAACAGTTGCAAAGGTTGTCATTGATTTGCATGTTTTGAAGCACTGCGCACGCCGCTCCCCGCATACGCCTTGACTGGAAGTAGCTGGGAGCTCCGTTATGCGCAGGAGGCATTCAGGGCTTCCGTTCCAGAACAACAGGCAAAATAAGACAAACGGGAACTCGCATGAGACGTTGCTAATTTAATGATAGAGCACCTGCCAGACCCCAAGTCAGAGCCCCCTCTGCCATTTGCATCTGCACCCTGCATGCTGCAGGCTAGCTTTTGCGAGAAAGCGATCTCATCCTACTCGTTTGCGATTCCTGCCGAGGCTTGATTGTGTTAGAATGTCAATTCTTTGCCTTGGGAGCACAGCACGCAACAGGGTGAAGGGGGCCATGAGCACGTCATCCGTATGCAGATGCAGCGAGCTCCTGGCTCAGTCGCTTTGGAAGCGACTTAGGCAGCATACTGCCTGGTTGTAAAGCTCGCGTGCCGGTAGTGGGCATGCGCCAACTTGCAAGGCTGTAAACAGCTACGTGGCTCACTTGCGTGGCATTGGTTCAACACTGAGCTCTGCAGTCTTTGCCAAGCAAAATGCTGAATAGACTTGACGGACTTTCACTGGTATTTGCAGGCAAGGATTTCTGGGAATACCAGGAGCCCTGGAAGGAGGATGCATGCGTTCAGGCAAATGGATGAGCAGCAAGTGCACCTTTCATTGGAAGACATGCCTGGCAGGCAATTTGGAAGATGGCATGTTACACTCATTTTCCTCGCTGCAGTGATAAGGACAAGGCCAGATTTTGTTCTAGTAGAGTCCAGAACTGCCGAAGGGTCTGAGTGGTACTGGCAGGCAAAGTACCTTCGCCCATGTGTCCGGGATCCCAGCCGGAATGAGCGCATGTAGCATGTCCCCCTGGATCCGCGACACACATCTGTTAGCTCAGCTGAGGCAAGCGCTTGCCAAGGCCGTTGACATTTCTGTGACATGATAATGGAGTCCGAGCATTTCTGCTGCCTCACTGGACTATTGGCAGCAGCACCTATGCAGGCTATCTGGAGGCTTGCCAGGTCAATTGCTGTGACGATGGAGCTGCCCTTATGACCAGCTTTGTTTGATCCGCTGCGCGGCGTTGCTCGGATGCGCAATTTGTTAGGTAACAAGTGCGTCTTCACCCATCACAAGAAGCTATCCGATGGCGGCTCGCTCGTTGAGAAGGCGCCTAGTTATAGCCTGAATCAGTACGCTTGAGATGGCTATGCTGCTGAAGCCTGTGTGCTTTGAAGGGCTACGACCATCGCGCAGGGCCGTCGCCATTCTGCACAGGCGGGCCCTGCCAAAGTGGTCCCAGAAAATATTCCCTACAAAGCTTGGTGCAGCAGACTGTGTTTGCTCTGTAAAAGTGTCGATGTTCCTTTGCTATGGGGAGCCGAGGCTGAAATGTCCGGTCGGCGAATCACGCTACGGCAGCCGTGAGAGCAGATCCCGCGCTGGCAAAACTTTTGCATCGCGATGGCCTGCGCGATAGCCTATGCTTGCAATCATGCCGGCACTGCACTAAGGGTTTCCAGCTTCTGGTTCCTAGCGGTGTGTGTTGAACATGATTGCTAGTGTTGACATGGCGACGTGCCACAGCGCACAATTGCTTGCGAAACAATTTGTGATTCGGCCAAAAACAGCAGTCTCCCATGTGGTGCTAAGCTTAGCCTGAACAAATAATGTGCTGTGCAGCTGATTAGCCAGCGCAGCAGAAGCAATGGTGGCGGTCTCAGAGGGAAGTCTGGTGACGTGAAGGCAACCGGGCATGATATCACATCTGCCTTCGCTGAGGCATCCTTGATACGTGATGCCTTTGGAAAGGACAGCCCCTTGCAGAATGTTGAGCTACTGGCAACTGGGCATACAAGTGTGCATAGAACAGAGGAGAGAGCAAACCTGTACGAGCTGTGCCAGCCTCATTTTGGCCAGTCAGAGTATTAGCAGATGTCTCTTCAGCAAGTCTCTTGAGAATCGACTGATTCTGCGCACCCTCAATCCAAACGTGCTGGCCAAGGCTCAACGTCACCAAGGATGCGAGTCCTGCGCAGATACGAAAAGGGTGCGCGGCTAAGCTGCCAAGTTTGCATTATCGATTGTATTCTCATGGTGCTTTCGCTTTCGACTTTCAGGGTATGATTACGATTCTGACCGGAAAGACTTGCGAAACTGGACCCTGAACCTAATTCCCCCTAGCATCCCCAAAACTAACTCTGAGCCCAAAGTCCCTAAGACCCAATTTTTGCGACCCTGCGAAGGGTGGTTTTTGCGCCACGCAAGTTGAGTAGGGGCCTACCAGCCAAGGGTAAGTCGGAAGGTCAGATCAATGCTCTACGATTCTCTTTAAAGGCAGCAGCATCCCAAATAAGGATGCCATACTTGCTTTAGAGGCCCCAAGCGGGCTGCGGGTGCAGACGCAACTTGGTTTTTGAGGGCGAGAAGTTTATTTGGAAGACTCGCAGGTGTTGGAGGCTGGAACCTCAATTAAGCCTTCATCTCAAACCTTGAAAGTTCTTGGCCCACCCAACCCTACAATTGCCTGCATGCCTGGAAAGCCTCGTACCCCCAAACTAGCTCCAGCGCCCGACTCCTTCCCAAAACCCAGAGACTCTGAAACCGAACCCTAAACAGCCGAAGCCCCAACGTCGTGCAGTTGGAAAAGGGTGTGGTCAAGAAACCCTAAGCGCGAATAGCCCTAAACCCTCAAGCACCTAGCCCGCAAACCCTACCCCTAACTAAGCCCGTAACCCCAAAACCCAAACTTAAGACAAAGCCCTTAAATCTAAAGTCGCATGCGATCCGGCCCAGGGTTGGAAAGTACAAAACGTGCAAACTTGTGGATGGGCGAAAGATAAAATTCCTGAACCCCCGTAGGTTGAAGCTGCGACATCAAAGAGTTGTAGCTGCCAGTAATAACAGCCACGACAGTGTGGTGGAGCACGGTACGCGGTCAGGTACTACAGTGCTGCTCTGAAGTGGCACCCGGACAAGAATCATGGCCACGCCCCTCTTGCAAGCTTACTCAGCTGTGTTGCTGGACGCTCCGGCTGCTTGAGGTGCCAGAGACGCAACGCTGAAGTTTCAGGCCCTTGGTGAGGTGTCAGAGACTCACGGATTTTGGGCATGCGCGTCTGCAAGCAACTTGTTGCAAAGGCATCGAATCCTCAGTGATCCTGAGCTGCGAGCTGAATATGTCTCTGCCTGAGCATGCCCTGATTTCTGCATTGCTGCTTGGCGTAATCATGCAATGATCTGGATCCGGGAAAAGCGTATCTTGTGTCAGCAGCTGCAGCGCGAACTGAAATTTACAAAGCAAGAACTGAGAAGTACTGCGTAAGGATGCAACTGGCTGCTGCCCAGACGAGCTCGCGTCGGGAATTCAGCTACGAAGAAGCACCCCATCCTGCTCAATCATTTCTGAACCAGTCAGGTCAGAGACGGATTGGCGTGCATCTCAGCCTGGGCTTATGATGTGGACTTGACGTTGGGGCCGGGAGTGCGGGGTGCGTCAAGGCGTCTTTGCATGTCAGGAGCTCCTATTTTAAGAAGCTCTTCAAGCCAGTCTGGCGCACAGCTTCGAGCCTGCGCAGGAGGCTGCAGCCAGCGACGCTTAGCAGTAATGGCTGAGGTAACGAAGGAGCGCCTCGATCAGTTTGAGAAGCAGTATGCACCTCCTCCGCAATAGGTTCATGCTGGTTTCTCCACAGTGGGTAAAGAGTTCAGACAGGTCCAGACAGTCCTGCCATGGTTAGGTCGGCTCCAGCGAGGAGAGGCGAGACGTTCTGCGCCTTCGCCCCTGAAGCAAAGCCGCAAAGCCTGGCCCCGCTGTGTCACGCTGCGTGACACCTCCCCAGAGCAAGGTGCCTATGTTGAGGGGAACGGGGACATTGGTTACATTGTGGACAATGTAATGCGCAATGCTCATTTGCTTTCCTCCGCTGGGTTTGCGGACGACGTCCGATGTCAGCCAAGGCTTGCAAACGAAGATGATGCAAGGAGATTCGAAGAACTCGTCCGTGCTTTAGTGCTAAAAGCCAGCCAGGTTTTTGATGAGTAAGTATTCTCTTATCAGTCTGAGTTCTGTCGACTTAGCTTGTCAGGTTGTTGCTGCAATTGAATCTGGCGAGGCTCAGATTTGTAGCGTCACGTATGTTGCTTGGCATGTGCTTGCTCACTGTTATAAAAGTCGTCGCAGCAGGTGGAGCGATTGCCGGGACTTGCAAGATCTGCAAGTGGCTCAGCAATTGGCAATGCAGAGGCTGCCTTTCATCCGGTTGTGGCTACCGCAAACTTGAAGCTGCTTCTTTCATGGGACTGAGGGGAAAGGCTCTGCTCAGGCCAAGAAGAGGCTGGGCAGACAATTTGCACATTTCGAGATGGACGTTGTTGAACTCTACAGCCTGTGGGAAGGCAGCGCAAGGCAGCTAAAGAAGCCTCAGAGGACGGATGCGCTCTTCGTCGCTCTTGTCGACTTTGCGTGGCTTGTCCAGGCGATGCGGATGGCATCTGCCATGCGCGGATCTAGCCCTGGCCTCAGGTCACAGGTTTGAAAGTGATATTCATGTATTTCATATTGGCATTGTCGACCCTACATCTCCCAATGGCAAGGTGACTTGGCGAATGCCATTGCCAATAGACAGCAGGAGACCGCAGTGGGGTTGGTATTCAGCTATGGGTTGCAGCTGGGTGCATGGCGAATTGCAGCTGCACAAGGGGAGCAGGCTAACAACCAGGCAGCGTGGAGGTGACACCACTGTGCTCATGCTGGCAGCAAGATTCGCAACTTAAAAGGTAACATGTTGGGGCAAAGAATCAGATTTTCCACAGGAAGCAGTAGCCAAAGAGACCACTGAACATCTAGACAGCATTCATCAGAGCACTTGTCTCAGATCAGCTCCCTGTCATTTGGGCGCGTATGACAACTTAGTGCACACTCGACATCAACCCGTACTGGTGGCCTCCAGACAGGTGGCCACCAATACAGTGATGGCTACTTCAGGTGCTGTTTCGAATCATTTTGATGGTCTGCTTGTCGCTCGCGGCAGCATCTTTTCTGAAGTCCTGTCTCTTCAGACCCCACCAGGAGAGGTCGTCCGGCTTCCTCGCCCAATTGGAGCAGAGGCAGGGACCGCGCCGCTGCCGAGCAAAGCAGCCCGTGAGCATATTCACAGGTATAGCTCTACCACCAAGCGGCAGAGAGCAGCCAAGAAACGACCAGCAGCATCGTGACGCTCGAAAAAGACGCACTTCGCTTGCCACAGTACCGTGAGACCATTTGAAGGCTAAGCTGGTGCCATTAATGTGTTGCAATTCTACAAGCTTGCCAGCTTCAGTCCTGAGATGTCCTGAGAACATCGGGCAAGTGAGATCCGTTTGCATTGTGTTGAAGTGCGTTGCGTTGCATGTTCTTGGTTGATCTAAGACGCTCGGCCGGTTGATACAGCGCAGATTGGAGTATGTGCAAGATTATCAACTGGGGCTGTTACATGAACATTCAAACGTCGCCTGATATCTACCCTCAGAAGAGGCGCTGCGAAACAGAAGCCTTCATAACTCCACTTCGAGCCTTCGAGCTTGTATGAGCTTGTCATCGGGCGCTCTAACCAGAGTCTTGTGCGGACTTGTGATGCAGGAACTATCCGCCCACTCGATCCGTGCGTGCGGCTCTTTCAGCTTTAATTCAAGCTTTGCACGCGCGCACTTGCTTAGAGCCGCCCCCTAGTGCCAAGTAATGGTTTCAGGGAGCAAGTCTGAGACGCCTTCGTGTCTTGAACTTGTAGCAACTCATCGAACAACGGCCGAACAACAGTGGGAAGCTGAACTGTCGTTGTAAAGTGTTGCAGGGTCGCTGACCTTTCCAACTTGAAGTGAATTTCGTCCTAAGCATCAACATCTGCAACACCGCCCCAATGGCCAACTGTGACAAGCTATGATCAGCCATGATGCGTTCTTCTGAGCGGAGCCTTCTGCAACAGCTTGAGCAGGCTATCCTGCTGTGAGAGCAATTCCATCCATCCATCCTTCGAGATGTTGGACCTCAACTATTTGGAGCTTTGAGTGATCGCGGCGAAGCCACGTAGGGAAGCAGTCTGGCATTTTGCACAATTTTGCTGTCGGTAGCAAAGACGTTTGCGTTTTGCCACGGTCAGTGTCAATTTGGCAGGATGATGAGCTCTCGCTTGCCAGGGCCATCATTCTGAAGTCAAGGAACCTTTGCTGGCAGACAGACAAAGTGCACAGTTTAAGCAAAGGTTCGCAAGTGGTGGCGCCTTGTCTGTGCATTTGCTGTCCAGGCCGGGCACGCGATGCTACGAACTTCGCCAACGCCTAGCAGGCACTGGCACTTGGGGTCACAGGAGAGCTTTGAACTAGAATCAGCTCTGTCCGCCAGAGGCCAGCAAGGCAGACCAGTCACCTTGCTGGCCCCAGTGAACAGTGCGATTGAGAGGCTGGTCGAGGTGGGCCTTTGGAACTGAGAAACACAGAGACTTGATTTTCCCAAGTTCTTGGGCGAATGCCATTTCTGATGGTTTTCGTTTTCACAGCTGAGGGTGACGTGTCCCTGCAAAACCTTACATGCCTTTGGTGTTCAGTGCGAAGGTCAAGCGTATGACCGCTGAGATCTTCTGCCAGCTGCCAGAGGCCTGACTCACGTTCATAGAGTCGTTGAAGTGTGGCGCCTCAATGTAGTGCAAAGGCAGCAGAGCTCCTGGCTGGGCACGCGGTCCACGGCCCAAAAGGAGAGATGCCGAGGCTGCAAACGCTGCAAATTCACCCCTGCTTGAGGTAGAGGAGCGCTGGCCACTGGCAGCACTTCGAATGGTTGGGGCTCCTCTGGACCCGGTCGTGACCATGCTGTGCAAGTGCATCGATGGGACATTCGGAACACAAAGCCCCCCCTCAAGCAGGAGAGCATGCGTGGTGCGAACATGAAGGTGGCGTTCCAGTTGGGATCTTAGAATTTCGAGATCAAAACAAACTGCGACTACTTAGTGCATCTTTTTATAATTTCCTGGATCATCCAAGCAAAGGCCGAGCGGTGATGGCCGGGTCTGCGCAAAGTTGGCCAGCTCGGGAGAGCTGCGCCCTTATTCTCCCCTTCTACACTAACTTTCCTGGGCTGCATGCTACTTGTATTGCTGAGAATGTTGGGCCATGGACTATGGAGAATGCAGAGGCCAATGTAACAATTCGTCTATGTCAACAGGCAACCGAGCAAGCTCTGGGGCGACATCGCTTGCACCAACGGCATCCTGCACAAGATGCGGCAACCTGGGCCAATTTGTGCAGCTTAAGAGTTGCAGTCTCATCTCGGTCTTCAGAGAGTGCAGTGTGCCTGCATGCTTCGTTGCGCTCTTGATTTCTGGCTTCATACGCTGCTGGGAATTTTGGAAGTCATGCAACTGCCTGTTGAATGCCATTCCAGGAAGGTGCTGGTGCCTGCAGCTCTGAGGGGCTGGCAGAGCAGCACGAGTTCTTTCCCCAGAATTCCGAAGCTGGAGTTTGAGCCCTCTTGGACCTTAGCTTCTTGCTTTCGAAGGTCTGGAAGAGATTCGCAAACGTGCCTTTGACTCGAAGCAGGAGATGCTTAAGGCGGTGCTCCGTCCTTCTGAGCCTTTGCAAGAGTCACAGCGTCACGCTTTGCGGCATCACAGGCGCGCCGGGAGATGGGTGGCCAGGGCCTGAGGGAGTGTCAGATGCAGGAAAGTAAAGAATACTGTTCTCAGAGCTTTTGTTTTTCTCAACTGGTCGGCTTTGCTCGTGCTGCGTTAGCTGTGGAGTGGGCATGGGAACATTTCAGGCAAAATCGGGCCCATGAAGTACCCTGGGCCACTTAGCAAGGCAATCTGGATGTGGTCATGAAGAGACCCGGTTGATATCCAGCTGTGACAGCAGGCTGTGGCAGAGCGGAGATCAGTGAGATGCTAAGTGGCTGCCGGATGCCTTTCACAGTGTCCGCAATTCAGCACTGCCGGGCGGGCAAGGCTGTTCATGGGCACGATCGCCAGAGGCCTCAAGCTTTCGCTCCACTATATGGCAGCGACTACGCCGCTAACCCTGAATTTCACAACATGTCTGTCATTCTGCCACACAACATATTTGGCTGGGCTTCCATCAGTGTCCCCGAAGAGCCCAGGAGCCGAGAATCTACACAGGCACGGGGTCAGTTTGGGGTCCCGAGCCTTGTGTTGAGCATTTGAGAGGCACGAAGGTGCTGCTTGAACACCGCGACAGATCCCGGCTTCGGAGCTTTGACCAGGCAAAAAAAGCCTTCGCGAAAGCTTTCTTCTCGCATCCCTCATACCTCTCAGGATGTCATGCCAGACAAAACGCATCCCATGCTGCAGCCGACACGCGAAGAGGTTTGGGAGGACGGAAACTTTCTAGACGTACAGCTTGCTGTCATGGCAGTCCAGAATCCAAGTGCATTGTCTCAGGAATGGGAGCCCTTGAGGCGAGAAGAACAGCGGCTGAGTACAGAGTGGAGAGCACAGCTCTTGTATGCTTCCATTAGGCGCGGAAGCAGGCAGGCGGTCTCCTGCGCCACTGGCAAAGGTTGAAGCAGTTCCGCGCACATCTTGATGAACAAGAGGCGGGAGTGGTCACGCCATTGGCACAGATGCGCGCAGTGGCGCATCTAAAGACCTTGCAAGGCCCCAAGAAGCTGCAAACATGCAGCCATGGTAGCGGCAATGAGATGAGATGAGATGAGATGATATGCTGTTCGACGCTTACACCTGCCCAACTTTCAAGTAATTAGACAATAGCTTCACTATACGGCAGCAGTAAGAAGTCTTACTGACCGACCGTGGCAGCTTATGGAAATAGAATAGAATAGGAGACTTGACACATGGCTCCTGTGGTGGCGATATTTGGAGATGACATTTTGGAGCCAGCAGAGGATTCTGCAATCTAAGAAGCAGTTGGAGGAAAGCCATGCATGGCTGCATTCGGCCTGAGTGTAAAACAGAAAAGGGAGCAGCCTCGCGCACCGACTAGCCTAGATATGGAATGAGTATCTTTCACCGTTTTGATTCGGAGGCAATGCTGGCGGAGCATGCTGCTTTGGCTCGTGAGGCGGGTGCACTAAAAGCATGCAAGAAGTGAAAGCTAAAATAGAGTCCAAGCATCAACAGCGAAGACATGTCTGGCGTGGCCTAGCCTTCCTTATGTTCATGGCTCCAGCACAGGTGTTGCCGGCTGCACGGCTGTCATGGACAGAGGCGCCTCCAAATGCCATCATCTCCGTGCAGCTGTTCAGCATCGTCCTGAGATCAAATCCTGCGGGCGACAAAGTGTGCAGTCTTGCGAAGGCAAACCGAGATGTACATAAACCCACTACAGGAGCAGGGAGCAAGAAAATCGAAGACCATCAAGACAGTACTGTACAAGATTGCACGAATATAATATTTGAAGCATGAGGCATCCTGCTCTACAGAACTCACACCGTGCGAGAACTTGGCATTCGGAAGTCGGTTCAAGCGGAGATGTGGCATTGCAATAGACCTGGCTGCGTATATGGTTGCTAGTGCCCAGAACTCTAGTCAAACGATCCCAAAGTCGTCTGAAAACTGCGGCCTTTCTGAACTAATGGCCGATATGCTTGGCTCTCAGTCGTCTTGAAGCCGTGAGTCCACATGCGAAGGTCCAGTTTTCAGAAGGCCTTTGCAATAGTGCGAAGAAGTGAAACCAGTCTATCTCCAGTCGCTTCCTCACCCAAAGGCCTTAAAACGCATCCTTATCGTTGAGCAGACAGAATAGTCGAGAATGTTTCAGGCCAAGAGATAGCGTGAGCCATCTTGAAGAACTCGGCTAGATCACCCTGCGTGTCTGTCTCATTGTGCACCTTCCTCGTTAATCAGCCTTCTCCTCAAACGTCCTACCCTAAAAGGACCCAGAGTTGCAACTGTACAAAAAATGTTGAAGATTGTCGAAAGTTGTTCACGCCCTCCGTATTCCATTTCAGCATGACAGAGCGTCTCGATCGTCTCAATTACTAGCAAACAAGCTTGATAGAAGTGCCTCGATCAGATGATAGTTCAGTTGCATTGAATCAGGTGAAGCCGATTGCGCGCCAGGCGCTTAACCTGCCTGAGCCATTGCTCCGAAATGTTGGGAGCTGACGCAAAGCAACTAGGCACGTGCTTGTGAAAGGTCGGTACGATCCAGCCTTGCTCGACATGACCCGCTCCTGGTTGAGAGGGAGGCCCTCAAGTCGCTGCAAGCCTCACACGTTAGGATCATCAGGGCATGGAGCGGTATCATCGGAAGGGCTTCTGCCAGGTGAAGGTCAGTGGGCGTACCATTCCAGCCAACAGTCGTCTCCGTGAAGAGGTGCTCCGAGAAAGCCCGAGAAGTCTTCAGGATGCATCCTGCCTCCCATTGATGGAAGAGGCTGCACTCTCTGGCGCTCAGCTTCCTACAATGCTCATGGTTACATTGCCGTAGCCTTGGTTGTACAGTCATGGATTGGCGTCCTTGGCACCTGCTCAAGTGGTAGTAACTGGTTCTAGACAAGGCCTGAGGCCATGCCAGGCGGCTCCTCATTCCCGCTTTGGAAGGCCTTTAGATTTCCTTGAAACTTCAAAGCTTTCAATGTACCATGGTGGAAAGTTGTCTCACTCGCTTCAACTAGAAGGCGCCCGATGAACCGACAAAAGGCGTGGAGACGAGGTGCAGTGCATGGATTGCAGGGTGGGTCTTGTCAGAGCGATTGGGAGCCTTGGGAGCACCTCACCTTCAGGCCGCATTTGGAAGTCGCAGGCCAAGGTGTCTTTAAAGTGAAGAGCGCCGCATTAAAAAACAACCACGTCGTCCCAAGGCCAACCTGCTGTTGGAGCAAGTGGCAGAAGAGCTGTTGCAGTATGGTACTCGGCTGCCTAAAGCATTCTCCACTTGCCAAGCTCCACCAGATAAGCTTGCCATCTCTTATCTCCCAACTGCAGCCAATTTGCTTTGTGGAATTCGTTCAGTTTGCTTCCTAAAGCATCCAAGATGCTCTTGTTGGGTAAGCCATGCGAAGATGAGAATGCGCAAGTAGCGCGTGCAGCTGTGGAGGCCACGCGATGCACTGCGCAGGGCAGCGGATTTCGCTTCCCAAACTCACGTCGAAACGCTGTGTCTGCTCCTGGCACAAGTATACCAAATGTGCCAAGTATGCCTGCTGCCACGAAAGCCAGCGTGAAGCCAGACGAGGCTGCCGTCATGAAGTTGATGCAGCAAGTCGCGCCCGCTGCAGTTGAGTCGTGGGACACGGATCAGGATTGGGATTACGCTGATGCCGCGGAATGGGAAGATAACCTGCTCATACCGCCAGAACCTTCTGCTCCGACCCTGATGCGATCCGCGGCGGCGCAAGCCGTGCACAACGCTCCCCAGCCTGTGCTTCCTGCACCCAAAGCAGGGTCGAGCCTCGGAGATAAGTCTGCAGCCACCAAGCCATATCCTGCAAAGAGAACCTTGGCATTATAAGCACCGTGAAGAGCTGAAGAAACTGAGTTAGTTGTCGCTGCAGTCATGCGGTGCTCCCAGGTACTGAAGATCCACGTCTCCCCTCAGTTGGCGTTGCGAAGCAAGTTGAAGGCAATGACTCTCAGCATCTAAATTGCCAGGGCTCGCAGTCCAGTCGATGGAACTACGTGCAGTCTTTGTCGAGCTACAGCTTACGGAACAGGACGCGTTTCTCTGCAAACAAAGTTGTTGGGCGTACTCCCTTGATGCAAGCAGCAATGGCTGGCCTCGTCTCTGATGTGGAAGAGCTTTTGGCAAGCAGCCGCATTGATCTACAGGATGACATGGGCATGACCGCGCTCATGTGGGCTGCCTGCTCCGCAGTATATCCGCCCTCAAACTCTCAGAACTTTGCCGCAGTAGTGAAGTTGCTGCTTGATGCCAAAGCATCTGTGAACATGGAGGACGACAATGGAGTCACAGCCATAATGCACACTTTTTCTAATGGCCTGGACATTATCAACAATCCCCTTCAAGAGCACGAAGTGGAAGAGTCCAAACTGCAGACCTTCAAGCTGCTTCTGGAAAGAAGCCGCGGCCTCAAGATTAGCCAGAAGTGTGCGAGACGAGATTGTAATTCCGTATCATAAAGGATATACAGTTCTACAGTTATACAGCTCAGGAGCAGACGTAAACCACAGCTCCGCGGACGGTCTCACACCTCTGATGCTCACTGCGGCTTCTGGGAGCACGACGGCGCTGCAGGTACTTCTCGGGGCTCGTGCCAACCTGGAGGTCAAGGACCCGGCGCTCGCAAAAAAATTAGACTCATAGGGTTCTGACGTCAGCAGGTTCAGAACATTTTAAAGGGGTCTGTGCCGCAGGATCAGCATGGATGGACAGCGCTTCTTTGGGCAGCGAGCGAAGGTCGTTTGGACATGATCCGCTGTCTCTGTCGGGCTGGAGCGAAAGTTGCACCACAAGAGCGCGTCCTGGCAAGGACTTATTCTGTCTTGAGGCGTAGACACGCGCTAACAGGGCTACAGTGCAATCTGGAATCGACAAGGCTCCAGGCAGGTTGACGGGACTTGAGATTCATTTACACGGTGACATTTGTTCGGACATTGAGGTGAGGTGTGGGAAGAGGCCCTGCGAGAGGTGACGATGGAGCAAACTGTCCAGTCGCAGAAAGCATTCGCAATTCGAGCATGCATCTCTGAGTTAGAGCCTGCTTCCAACTGCAAGCCGTGATTCGGAGTCTGTAGCTTCGTTGCTTCCAAGAAGGTCAGCTGCCTTCAAAGTCCAAAGTCTTGTCAAAGCGCATGCTGTGCAGAATTCGCTTTCATATGCGCATCTCGTTTCGAGTGCATGCTTTTCGCCGTTTGGTGCCCCGTCCCAGTTTGGCATTGCAGCCCTTCAACCTGGCTAGCATGCACTGCTGAATCATGCTGAATCAACGCCAGTTCCTGATCTCAAGTACAGAGTAGAAGAGTTGAAGAGCTGCTGCCGAGTTTTTGGCACCCTTTGGGTAGCCTGCCGTTCTCAGTGGACAACCATGCGAAGCAGATGCCCCAAGCTGGATGTGTACGCATCTCTTAGTGGCCGCAGGTCAGAAGAATGTTCTGATGAAAGTGCGAAAAGAGGGCACAAATCGAGATGAGCCCAAATTCACATCCCACGTAGATGCTGACGTGCTGTTGTTCGCTGACGCCAGGTCTGTGGAGACTGCAGAGGAACGCGGCAACGAATTGGAGAACTTGTGTTGCAGCATCGCAGGGGAGGCTGGAACGCTTTGCCATGCTTTGCCCGCAAGAGTTCTGCGTCTGGCACGGACGAAAAGGACGAAAGTGCAAGCTTGGCAGCCGTCTTGGCCTGGTTGGAACAGCGTGGTGTCCGATGGGGTGTTGAACTGAGAAGAGCTTACCACGTGGACGCTAAAGGATTAGTGGCATGGAGAGCTGAAGGAGCTCTTGAAACTGCACGATACTCAGTGGGCATTGCCGAGGTCTTCATCAGCGCTGGATCTTTGCACGTTTTTTTGAGGCACGGAAATGATTTTCTTGAAGATTTGCGAGATTTTGCGAGTGAGCCAGCTTGTAGCCGAGGCAGCGAAGGCTGTTTCACCGCCACTGCCGCCACTGCGGAAGGAAGGCCTGCAGCGAAGCCTTCGAAGCCTTGCACCTTCCAGCAGCAAAGTTTTACACGACCCGTTTATGCTCTGATCAGGGGCCAAGGTGTTAGAGGCGGGCGAGGACAACCTCAAGATCTGAAGCATCTTTCTAAGCAGGTGTTGTCATGACACTGGGCCCTCAGATTGGCGTTGTTTTGCTCTTGCGGAGGAGTCTGAGCTGATGGCTTTATTTCAGCTTCGGATCAAGAAGAAGACCTTGGCTGCCTTCATGAACATGCCAAAGTTGCCAGAGGCAACTTCTCATCCTCAAACAAGACACAATAGGGGCTTGCTTTTCCTTCTGCCAGGAGCATCAGGAACTTCAGTCATTCTTGGGTCATCTGCAACTTGGTAGAAGTCAGGTGGAGAGGTTTCCGGACAGTATTGCGCTTGACCTAGGCGGCATTTGGCAGCCGACCTCCGAATGGGTGGGGTGCTTGGCATTGCTTCTTCTTCCCCTTGGCCGAAATGGAGATGTCTTGACTTGCAAATGTGAATGCCAGGGATGTCGATCCAACGCCTGGAGCAAGAGGCGCTAGCCTGAGTGGACCGGGCTGGCGGCTTCTGAAGAGATGAACTCGTGCTTCCAGAGGTCAAGTCTCAATCAGCTGAGCTCGAGATGCTGAAGGGAAGATTGGAGGTGATGGAGCCCGCAGCTCAGCAGCCTTCAGCAGCTCAAGTGGTGTTGGAATGGTTGGAAAAGGTCGAGCCTTCCAAGCGCCTGGTCGCCGCCAGTCACCACATGGCAGGATCCCAACTTCTCTCATGTTGCTTGCACTTGCAGAAGATGCCCAGGTATTCCCAGCTTGCCGTGGGTAATCAGCAGCATTCTGTTCGGTTTGGGTTTGGACGAAGCAGCTCTCCTCAATGTAAGCGGAGTGGTGTGCTTTTTACAAGAGAGCTGCTTGAATCAGGGCCGCTGCTTGCGTTTGCCAGCTATGTGACGCACGGCTGAATCGCATCAGGAGCTACTTGGCAGCCAGCCTCCGCATCTCTCACCAGAGGCTGACATGAGATTAACAAATTGAAAGCAGGGTTGTAATGGTTTGTAGCCTGCAGGCGCTGATTCCGATCGTCCACAGGAGGCTTGCGGACGTGCAGACCTCGTCGACGTTAATGCCTCCTGCTGTTTGCAGCGGTGCCGCGACCTGAGGCCAGGACAAAGGCACGCTGGAAGTCATACAAGAGTGGAGCTCAATGCAATGCGAGCATTAAAACCGAGACGCAGCCTCCAGGAGCCATGCTTGCTGCTGCTTTGAATCGCAGGCGATGCAGCGCTCGGAGCAAGCAGCGCTTGCTGCAGAGGCCATTTTCCTTGCTAACGGTGACATCAGGAAGTGTTCATGCAGAGCCGTGCCAGAGGCCTTGAAGGCCAGCACTGATGACAAGTCGAGACAAGTCGACGGCTAAGATGCGAGGCCCGCGAGGCCGAGTTTCTCAGAGTTGCTGAAACTCATGGGCATGCATTAGCGACGTATGCAAAGGTTGTCTGGGCAGAGTCGCAGGCAGGCTTGCATGGTGGCCTGCCGCAGTTCGCGACTTTGCAAAGAACAGGCTGCGGCCAAAGAAGCCGAAGCTGAAGTTCTTCAGGCAGAGCTGCAGGAGCAGGCGCTCGCGGCATTCGGTGCGAGTTCTTTTTCAAGGGATTTGACATGGCAAAGGCCTTACACCTCCAAGACTTGGAGACGGAGCGGGCTCGAGGTGTCTCTGCTGCGTTTAGGTAAGTGCCGCCAGCGCGCGTCTGCCTCGGCTGGGGCGCTCACAGCAGGCAGGACAAGCTGAGGGAGCTTGGAGCAAGACTGAGCACGTGGCATGCAACATGTATCCACGTGTGTACATACAAGTATCCAGACTTGTGTCAGAGCGCATGCAGACCGTGCTTCCGGTACACGTCGCGGAAATAACAAGATTATGGCGAGAAAGGCGGACGGCTTCCTTTGTGATCCTTGATGAAGGCAGAACGAGCATGTGCTGGGACAGCAAGGGACAAACGGGCGTTTGGTACGAAGACCTGCCGCAGCAGGATCTGGGATCTACTTGCCAAGCCTGGCTCGCCGAGGAGAAAGAGAAAGGGGTGAAGGGGGGGGGGGTGGGGGTGGATGGGAGAGGGGAGAGATGGGGAGAGGCTTTCAGAAGGCTCGAGCCTGGATGAGCCAGTTGGGCCTGGTCCAAAGGTTGCGTTATGTTGCGTTTGTCACCGGCTCATGAGGCAGAAAGAGAGCCAGCGTGCACCAGATGTTTGCAGCAGAGGAGGCCCAAAGTCTCAGGTGAATTAAACGTGATGTCCAATGGCTCTGCGAGACTCGTGACAGGCAACAAGACAAGCAGATGCGCTTGCGCTCCAAAAAAGTGCTGCAAAGGCTTGAGACTTCACAGCCGTCAGGGTGAATTGCCACGGTCTTCCGTACTCCAAACTGTAAACTCTAGACCTTCGTCCAGGTTGCCGATTGCAACAGAGATTCAAAGCAATTCTGCAGGTGCAGCGTGTTTGGAGACAACGACAAGAGATGGCGCAGCGGCGGATCCGAGCAGCCGCAAAGCTCAGCCGTGTAGTAGGTTTGTGTCATGGGCCGTCATGGGCCCACCTGACCTCTCGGGGAAAGAGGTGCTGCTCGTACAATTCTATGTCCGCCGCTGGCGCCGCAAGCGGCAACTGGCCGCCCGAAAGATCCAGACTCGCTGGCCGGCTACTTACAGAACGCCAAAACAGCCTTCAAAGCATTGAGCCATTGCATTGGTACATGTTATATGTGGTTCAGTGCGGAGGTTTGGCCTGAAGCGAATGCCGCAGAAAGTGCAAGGCTGGAGCAATGCTTGCGCGGAGCAAATGCCTTTGAAAAAACGATGAGTGCGAACTCCTGTTCTAAAGGTGCGGTGAGAAGCGGTGTCTCACTGCTAGGAAGAGGAATTCAAGCAGCCGTTGGAAGACAAATGCCACTTTGACTCTGCTGTGGACCAAAGTGAAGCAGTTGCAGGACAGCCGCAAGCAGCTTCTGGGCTTAAGTGCGGAGGGCACATGACACATTTGAAAACGCCCCAGATGGCTGGATCTCGTTAACAAAAGCACTGCTCTAAGCGCGGTACCAGCTAAGCGAAACATGGGCCTTCCCTTGAAGGGAAGGCATGCTGCAGCCTCAGCACTGGGCTCTTCAACCAATTGGAGACCTGGAGGCGTCTGCAGACCCAAGGCGCTCCTCGGATTAGCGTCTATGTCTTGGTGGACGCCCACAAGCGCGCAAGAGATGGATATGCCGCCGCGCCCTTAAGTCACGCACTAATTCAGCATAATCCGTGTTTTTTGCATTTCCTGAATTTCCTTCCTGGCGCTGTTCTTTACACATTGGCGACCGCAAGGTGCACAAGGCTTCAGTGTCCCACGGGATACTTGCAGCGATGGGATGCTGAAAGCACATTCTGCACGGGGGCATGCAACTCCACTGATGCGGAGGCCAGGACTGCCATACAGTTCTTTGAAGTCAAAAGCTGCCAGACATGACCTGCTGCTGTCGCTCGCCAGATGTGCTGCTTCCGAAGAGGATTTGCATCGCACAGCGAGGCTGACGCGCTTGCAACGGGGTTGGCTTCTCTATGACTGAAACATGCGAACCCATTATCAGAAGTTCCCGGTGTAGGCAACTGCTGCGCCCCAAAACCATCGATTCGCAGAGTGGCTTAGTGCCTTAAGCCCGCATCTCATTGCGCGAGAAGCTCTCAGGCTTCCACGCATATGTTGTCCGGCTTTGCTGTTTGGACAGCTTCACTTGCGGAGAAGCAGTTCTGGAGCAAAGCATCGATTCGCAGTAGGCGTGTTGGCTGTGGCGTACTCAACAATATGTGAGGTGGATTCTGAACGATTCCGAATTCAATTTAGGTAAAGTTTCCCATCCCGAGTTCCTGTCACAGAGGGAGATACTGAAACCAGCTTTTGGATTGGCAAGCCAGGCTGGCGAATCCTGGCTTCATCCGCTGTAAGCCAGCTGCTTGGCCACCGTTGGCGACTACTCGCTGCAATGGGCAGATCCATGAGGTGAATCCTGGGATCTGGCAGCTTTGCGCTTTTACCTCGCCGAGAACTGTTCTGCGGACTGGGTTGCGCAAGTAGTTGTGAAGTATTTCAGTTCATCACCGGACTCTTGAAGCATTTTGCACCACCCCGACCGCAAAAGGTATGGACGTTATAGCAGAAATCACCACTCTAGCAATGCATGGCGCCAGGAGTCTTTGATAGAAACGGTGCCAGACAGGCTTGGAAAGCGTTTCGGAAGCGTTGTTTTTAAAGCCAGTGTGGCCTGTGGCATAGCCGGCAACTCCTCAAATCTGGCAGGCGCAGCGGCGCCAACGGTGCCGCTTTTTCACACCACCGAGGGCGCGGAGGGGTTGCAGCGGACCCGCCTGCCATGTGAACGTGGAAAGCGTCATATAGGAATTTGACTATGGGTGAAGTACCTGCAAGCTGCTGTGTCATTGGTTGCAGGCAAGAGATTGCTGTGCTCACGCAGGAGCTTTTCCATGAACCAATTCGGCTCCCATCATCAGCAGCCAGCTCTGTGTGGGCCTGTCTGAATTGACATTTCACAGCAGCAGCGCTTCCATTACTGGCCTGAGCGATCTTGGGACCGTCTACCTGCCGTACTAAAGTACTGTACTGCTCATTTCTGCTGAAGACATGCTTTGTCAGTGGGATGGGCCTTGTATCCACAACTTTAAGGAGTAAACAGACTGATTGAACGTGCTGTCACTCCAATTCATCATCCACAGTCCTGCGCAACGATGAAGTGTAGTCTTGAATCTTCCAAGTTCTCTAGACTTGCGGGTTCTAGGGAGGAACCTCTAGCACTGACCCCTCCCTGCAACCCATTCTATGACCTTTATATATCCTTTGTAAACTCCTCCATATTCCCAAGCAGTCTCCATGTTTGTTCAAGCTGCAAGGTCCCCATGAAGGTATGCATACGCCGTGCTGGTCGCTTCGTCAAACCTCCCTCGCCCCTCTGTTTTGATCACTACCCGGCAAGCATCATCATGGCGGGTTGCTGCATTGCTCCTCGCCGTCCTTCTGTTGTGTTCGATGCTTTTGCCTGGTCTTGAAACAAACAATTTCTTGCTGTGTTGAGACCATTGAGCGGTCATGGTACCGAGCACGTCATGCCTGGTCGTTGCATGTCGCCTTGTGTTTTGGTGTTTGTTTCCTGCGTGCTTTTGGTATGAGTGCCATTTTGTTTTGTGGTTGCATCCAGTCTTGTTTCTCTTTCTGACCCCTTTTTGGGCCAGAGCGCGGGTAAGTTCACTTTTCGTGGTCGAGTCAAACCTCTCTTCCCCTTTCATATTGTTCCCGACGTTGTGTGGTCATGCTACAAGCAACATCTTGCTTAGTTGTTCCATGCCGCCTTCCTGTTATTGCTGAGTGCTTTGCGGAAGGGGTCTTGTTTCAATGTTGCGATCTGGGAATCCATGGCCGAGCAAACTCATGGCGCACGTCTCTGCAAGCGTCCGCAAAGCGTCCGCAACGCATCCACAAGTGTTCGCAAGCTTTTCCAACCATTCGCGCCGTCACCATCCTCGTATACGTTGTCGCTTTGGGACCATCGTGGCTGCGTCGCGTGTCAAAGGTGCATTCAGTCAAGGGCATGGGGCCGGCCGGCGGGGAAGCGTTGCTGCTTCGTAGCGTGTGAAAAATTCATGAGTGCCAACAGTCACGGGGCGGCTGCACATTGGGGTAGCCACCTAGGTAACTTTATCTGCTGTTGGAGAGTCACGTTCCTGTTGCGTGTGAAGAGTATGAGACGCCTTGGGGTCGCCATCCTGGCAACGGTCGCCACTTTTGGAACCTTTTGTAAGACATGCCCACCGACGCAGGCAAGGGCGCCTTCAGTTTGCCATGCTCGTACCTGGTCGTGTCTTCGTCGCATGCCGGGACAGGACAGTGAGACTCGCCATCCTCGTGCCCGTCCTGGCTCTTGGACGTTGGCAGAGAATGCCGGGATTGCGCTGCTTGCGCCATTGCGGAATGGAAAGGAGTGGAAGGGACAGGTGTGAGGGGAAAGTGCGGTGGAAAGAAGTGGAGAGTGAGGTGGAGAAGCAGTGGAGGGTGGAGTATAGATTGGAGAGTGGAGTGGAGAGTGCATTGCAGAGTGGAGTGGTGAGTGATGCTGAAAGGGACAGGGAATAAGGGTGGAGTGGAATTTGGAGTTGTCTTTGGAGTCAGGGCGGATAATCCAGAGTAAAGTCAGAATTAGACTGGACAGTGGTGTGAAACGTGGAGCAAAGACTGGGAGAATGGGGAAACTGGGAAGGAGAGAGCTGGAAAGGCAAGTGGGGTGCTGTGGAGTGACAAGTGAAGTGCAAAGAGAATGGACACTGGAGTCGAGTTGGCGAGGTTCTGCGAAGGGTCTTAAAAGGCCCCTGAAAAAGGCTTGTGCTTTTTGCTGGCATGTACCTTCCCTCCTCCGCTACTACCCTACTCCAGTACTAGATGGAGCCCGGCTAGTTTTGGTTGGCCTCGGCTCGCCCCTCAAGTCGGTGCAAAGCCGGAAGCTATATGGTTGAAAGAACTCCTCGCACGAGGCTCAGCCGTGATTGCGAGCAGAACTGCGGACGTAGTCACCATACCATGTGAATGAAGCTATGTGCTTTGAAGGCACTTGTGAGAGACAGATGCATGGCAGGAAATGGTCATCGGGCGCACCTTGTGCTGCTGGAGACTGCTTTGTGGGGTTCTCCTGGGAGTCAGACGGCACCAGGCCCGCCAAAAAAAATCTCGCTTCGCAGACTTCTGGTGCTGGGAACGCTCAGGCAGCCCGTGGGGAATTGCAAGTTGACACGCGGCACTTGTCCAACAGTTGGCTACATCCGCCAGGCAGGGAGGTGCAAGCTATGTGCTGTTTGAATCTGTCTGTGAGTCGAGGCCGGCGCTTTTCGGGTCGGCTGTGTGGAAGTCGAGTCCGCGACGCAGCCTGATGAATGAATGTGCTCTTACATCGAGTAGACATGTTTCTTTCTGGAGGCAGAGCTCAGCGTCAGGGTTCTTTGCCGATACCCTGCGCCTGCAATTGCTGGACTTGGATGGAAGGCTGTTGGACTGCTCGACAACTTGTTCCAGCGTAGTTTTTTTTCCAGTGGCAATTCTGTACGCATGGCTTTCCTCTGGCAGGGATTCCAACAGCTCAGCGGGCCTCTGGCGAACAGCGGCAGAGGCAAGAAACTTGATCGGTGGGTCCAGCTCTCAGCTTCTACTTCCGTAGCTCTGGAGGTGCGGCAACCTTAGTCTTCGACCCTCTGAAATCAAATCCCCCAATGGTGTTAAGTATCTCTTCGCGCTTGCCTTTTGGTCTCAAGATGGAATGAATGATCTGGTAATATCTGGTATCTTCACTTTGTACTTGCCAGGCTGGCGACGCTGCGCCAGAGCATCGCGTAAGTGACAAAAACGTAGCTCACGCGCCCTGCAAGCCCTGAGGCTGCTAGAACCTTATTATGTGCAGCATGCTTTATACCTCCCATTGGCTTGCAGTTTCGGAGATATGCAGCCAAACATTGAGCACATCATGAAGAGCAAGCCAGATCCCAACTGCGTTCGCCGGGGGGCTCATAGCTAGACACATACTTACAATATGTTAAAACGCATTGGAGTCAGCCACATCACAACTCATAATTTGACAGAGTTGGCGGTCAAAGCCGGCACCACTCGTGGCCATGGAGGCCCTGTGGAACTTTTGAGTGCGCCAGCTGAAGAGTTGTTAGCCACAGCGTGCCCTTGCTACGTAGGTTCCAAGTCGCCGCGAACCTAGTTTGGAGAAAGGAGCTAGAACTCAGCCGAGTGGTACTGTTGAGGGACCTCTATAAAGATATGGGTCTCTCTGTATCCGTCATGATGCCAGTGCCGTCATGATGCCAGTGCCGCCATTTCAACGTGTCAGAGCGTTTCATGTCCCCAGCATATACTCGAAACAATTACATTCTACAGTCGACCTGCTGTTCAACAATTGTGCTTTCCCAGGATAAAGGTTGAAGCATGTTGAAGCCCTACTAACAAAGGATCTTGAGGAGGAAGCCCTGACAACGCTTCCTGCTCAGGTCCCACGGGAGCTGCCGACATGACGTCCAGGCAAGCTGTTTTCCCACCCTGGCTTTTGCTGAGAACGCCTCATCACCACGAAGCAAAGCAAGGCCGCAGCCACGTCGCCGAGTGGTAATCAAGAGGAAGGCAGCGGCAATGAGCCTGCAGTTTTTCTCGCTCTACGGTCAGCCTATCAGCTTGGTCAGAGGTGTCATCCTCAACTTACGAGAGGCACAAGGCGGTGGTGATAGCTGAGTAGGAGTGCCGGTCGCAGAACGACTCCTTGAATTTCCAGAGGCACAGATGGAGAATCTGGGGCTTGACCCGTCGGACCCACTGCCGCCACAATCAGAGCAGCTGGTGGACCTGGCGGAGGATAGCTTTGCTTTCTTGATCTCACATGCACCGGAGTGCAAGAAATGCTGTTTGAGCCTGGTTAGGATGAGCTTGATGCTCCAGATCCGGAATTGCCTTGGTCTCGGAATCGATTTGAAAGCTTGCACCAGCTGCGACGGTCTGATGCTAGATTGATGCAGGTCGCCTCCTCATATCTCACCCAATATGGCGTTGCCCGCCCGCGGGCAGCGACTCTCCACATCCTCACAGGACCGTCCTCATATTCTGCTCTTGTGCAAAGCCAACTTTGGCTCTGCCAGGTGCTGCCTCCAAAGGCGAGTCGCTGGGCCTGTGCACCTGTTTCAAAGTCATTTAGCTAAACTCAACATAAGCCATCGTAAGCCCCTCTCAGACTTTTCCACTTCCCTGCTAGCGAATCGATGTGACCACTGTAGGTCTGCGTAATATGTGTAGGAAGGCAGGCTAAGCAGCAACAGATTGAAGCCTTGCCGAGCTTTTCAAAGAATATTTGAGAGGTGACCTTGTTGAATTCCGGGGCAGGGTCAGTTTGCTCGCATGGGAACGTAATCAGGATTAATCAGGTGATCAACATCACTTCACTATGTTCCGCTGCATTTGAGTTGCAGCTTACAAGCCTGCGCAGGCCAAGGAGAGGAAGAGTGTCAGTCTGAAGACGCGCACTCTGGAAGAGCAGATAATAGCTAAACGGTGCCGGGCACAGAACCAGAGGTGTGATTAAATGCTAAGAGCGCAAACCCTGAGGTACGATCGTGCACTCGATCGCTTTGCGCAGCAGCCTGCCTCTCGGTGCGGACACGATGCGACAAGACTTGAACTGCAAGCGTGGCCAGCTGCATCCTCGAATACTCTTGCCTGTTTGCGTGTGGGTCAGGCAAGAAGAGTGGGAAAAATTCCGACATCATGCTTCTCGCAAGCCTGCAGCTCAGATGCGCCATCTTTTAGAATCCAGCATATGAGCAGCGTTTCAATTTGCAGCTTGCAGCAGCCCGCTCTGTGACATGTTGCATCTTCAGCATCTCTTCATGGACAGGACTGGCAGGGACAAGGAGGAGCCAGGAGCTCAGTTCTCGAGCTTGCCGCTCGCCTTTTGTCTTTAGCCGACTTAAGCTCTCTGCCAAAAGGCTTGTTGTCACACGGGCAGAAGAGTATAGGGAGAGGCTGGAGGCGCGAGCTTTCCCACATTATACGACTGCTCGGCCGATGATTTCTCCGCGATGTTTCATTCACCTTGATTCGAAACGCAATGTCATGATGCGGTTTCCAGGATGTTTACTATCTGCATGGAGCCTGGAGTTACCAATCCAACTTTCTGACGTCATGAAGCAGGTGATGGAACTCCTGGATCGGGTGCGCCCTTCTGGTTGTCGGTCAGAATGTTCCTTTGCGGGTGCACCGGGCGGTCTGGCAGGCCACCCCGGAAGAGATCAAAAGCGGAGGTCTGAACCTCAAGGAAATCGAATCAGATTGATAAATCCCCCTATCGTGCTCTAGGTCCTCAAGATCGTCTGTAGTTTGGCTGTTTCATTTGAATACATCCCGGGAGCCGACGTTCACCATACAACGCTGCTGGTGTCGCCTTGCCTCCTGAATTAAATCTTTCCGTTTGCAAATACCGCTGTTCGCTGTTTACAATGGAGCCTGAGGCTTCAACTGGTACCACTCTCTTCGTGGAGGGGGCGCACGATTCATCCAGGTGCTCCACAGCGCGTGATCTTGCCGTCTGGTGCAGCACGTACAGCTCATTTATCAGGTTGGGAACATGTTCTCTGGACTGTACCTGCCGATGAAGCTGCACAAGGAATTTGGCAAGCCTGTACAAGCTTGCTCTGCACTGCATGGCTTTGATGTAACCGGCCAACCTGCCAATGACAGGAGAAGTTTGTGCATGAAATCATCAGGTGGGGTTAGCAGCGTCTACTTTTGGCAGCGCTCGAGAAGAAGTGAGACAGTGCTGTGATTGCTGTCAGGAAGCCCTTGCTCGTGGATTTGACTACTGCGAGGCCTTGGCATAGCAACATATCCTTCTTGCAGTAGTTGCGTCAAAAGGGGCTCTTTCTGGGCATCCATTTCAACAGGATTGTACATAGTCATTTGCTTCTTGTGAAGGCATACAGCAGAGGCCAGTGGCAAGAAGAAGCCTCGATCATGGCGGGATGATGAGTGCCCTTCCCGACTTGGCACAAGGGCTGCAAACGGCCAGGACTGCCTGCGTATTGCACGTCGCCTGAGGGTAGCTGCGAAAAGGTAATGTGGCTGGCTACCAGTTGGTCAGTAGCTGAAGAATTGTATAATGTTTTCGATGAGCCAGCAGCACGAGGTACCTTCTGACTCGGATCAGGAAGTACGGCGCGAAGATGAAGGTCAGTTTCCATGCATGAGCTGCGACGAACCAAATTGAGCAGACCTGAGGAGCTTGCGCCCGGCCAGCTCGAGTATGACGAGCTCATGGAGCCTGAGGTTCATGTCGATGCTCTGCAGACGAGGGCCTCCGAGGGCCGCAGTGTCTGGACAAGGTCAAGCCATTGCGTCCTCCAGTGGCTGAGATGTGGCAAGGCAGGACCTGGCAGGACATAGCAGGACCTTTGGTGCTGTTCTGTCGGCATCACTGCCCTGCAGGCCTCGGAGATGAGGAGCTCATGGCGGCGTTACTCGAAGAGGGTACCACGGCCGACAATACCATGCCGCTGGAGAAGGAATGGCAGCATATCATGCAAGAACACCCCCGCCCATTTTGCGTGCGACATATCTCATAGGAGCCTCTGACAAGCGCCGCTGCGGCCATGTGCTGAGAGCGCACGTGATTCATGCGGGCCGATCATCGATCACGCAAAGTAGCTCTCGATCTGCCAGGCACCAATTGCAGGCCCGCATGCAGAGGCAACGTTTTAAAGCTGCAAGCCACCTTCAGGTCCTGACGCCTTTGCGTTGTGCTGTCAACATTTCGCTCTTGCAGGTGACCCCGTCTCAGCTGCACTTCCAGGCAGACGTGAAAACGCACAGCCGCCTTGAGTTTCCCAAAGGCGCAGGCTGCTTCCACAAATTTCTGGGGCATGTGCCATGCATACCCTGTGTGCCATACCAGGACCTGCACCCGAACGATCCGCCTGAGAAATACTGGGTCGGCTGCGATTCAGCCACCAAGCTGCACTGTGAGTCGTTGGCACCCGGGCAGTCAAGCTATCATGCGGCCGATGCCATTCTATTCTATCCTCTGTCTGGAAGGTTCGAGTGGCTTCAGAATGCGCCACGGCAGGGTTTCCAGGCAGGGCAACCAGTCGGGGCTTACTCTGAGCAGAAGGTCAAGCTGCAACATCCCCGAAGATCCTTGAAGTCTATTGGTCTCCTTCCGTTGCGCTTCTCGATTTATTCATCTTAAATCGTTTAAACATTACCGACAGATCGGCATTGCTGAGTTGCCATGTTCTGTGTTTTCCTCCTGAGTTCCCATCGTTCGGCATTCTTGTTTGTCTCCTGCCTTGTTGATCTTTCCTCATGTAGTCCGTCAGCAGAGCAAGATGTAATACCGAAGAACGGCCACACAGAGCAAAGACCAAACCTTGGCACTCAAACTCTGAAACCTCAGCAGAGGATCCTGAAGGTATGCCTGAGGGTATGTCTGAGGAAAAATGAGGACTGGGTGACCATGCCAGTAACTGGCATTCTGTGGGGATGTCATGGACTACGAAAGCGTTGGCATTTTCCTCCCCAGCGATTGCTTGCATCAGAAAAGGTGCGAGGGGTTGGTAAAAAAAAACAAAATTGAAGCCCCAAGACCATACTAAATGTCCAAAAGCCTGAGCCCGACGGCCCACAGCGCAGTACTGCAATTTTCCGACAGCAAGCCCAGAATCTAGGAATCTAGGCGCTCCTGGAGCTTTAGAGGTCTAGACACTGCACTGGTCCCCAAAACTACTGAACCCTCAAACCAAAAAGACAAGCTTTCACCCCAAAGTACCGCAAACTCAACACTCACTAGCCACTTATCCAATAATTTCAAACCCTAAACCAGCCTCAACCCAAAGCTCTATAATCTTCACCTGTTCGCCCAAATCTCTGGATTCGAGACACTTAACGTTCTGAATCCCTGTGCCCTGAAAGTTCTAAGTGACATTGACATACCGGTAATCCTAGATCCCAAAATAGCAAAACGCCAAACTCAAACACAAAAGCCCTCTCAACTCCAAAGTGTAGCCACAGCTGATTCAAATCATAGAAGCCCTGGAGGCACCGCTACCAGAGAGAGAGAGCAACTTACGAATAACTATAACCGAACCCCTAACCCCTACATGTCCTTCTCTACACTCGATGAAGCACCTTCACGTGCAAATCATAGTCAATATCTACCATTGCGTTTAGTAGATGTTAATAGTACTTGTTCTTTCTGTCTTTGTTGCTAGCTTTTCGATGTCTTCTGGGATTGCCAGCAGAATTTGTCCTTGTTGTCTCTTGGTATTGATAAAATGAAGCAGGTAGTCTGTTGGCTCATGATCAAGATGATCTATGCCCGCCTAAAAAAGCCCGTTCTCGCTGAGCCTCTTTTCCAGCACATGCTTCTGCACTTCGTAGCTATTGATGCATTCTGTTGTGCAGGCTTCATCCCATCTTGCTAGGTTGCCTATCTACAAGTGCCAGCCGGCAGGAAAGCATGCTGCCGCAAGACCCCACTCAGCATTTCACTTGCCATCAGACGTCCGGGTGGTAGCCCCAGCTGTCATGGTTCGTCAGGATGTGGACAGCACGTGTGGGTCAGCGATAAGACAGAGATCCTTTGCTGACACGCCTACAAGCCTCAGGCGCGTTCTTCCAGGTGAGGATGCTCGGAGCTCGGCCTATTCATTCTTTGAGGAGGAAGCGGAGGAAGCGCAGAATGTTCGGACGACGACATGCAGGGTAGGAGCAGAAGAAAAGTGCTTCATAGTCCAGATGCAAGAGCAGGTAGCCCGAGCTACGAGATTCCAAGACGTTGTGTAGCCTGTCAAGCAGTCCTGAATACCAAGGTGCAAACCATGTTCTCCTTCACCTCCTCAGCCCCTGGCACCTTCCAATCAAGCTGGTGCACGCAGCTGGCTTTCTCATGCATTCTAGAATTGCTTGGACCGCAACTGTGAGTATGTGTCCATCAGCTTTGAAAGCATCAGAAGTTGCCTCATTTAATTCGTTCAGCTGCATTGTTCGATACCACAAGTAAGTTCAATACCTCCCGCTGCTTTCACTGTGCGCTTGCTTCTTCAACGCCTTCTACTGCATTCCAGCATGCCCGCTTTGCTGCGTGCAGTAGCTTTCGCTTGGCGACTTTGTGCATAGCAGGTGCCTCCAAACTTATCCCCAGCTGCTGGTGCTGCACTCGGCGTTGCTGTCCACCGCGACTGGATGTAGATCAGGCGCATGGGCAACCGAGGAGCCAATTACTGAGCTGGCAATGAACGGTTCAGCAATTATTGGAGCCAGCAGCTGAACACCAGAAGATTCCAGGTTTGCAAGGCTCCCTATGTCTGCATTCTGATACCCTGAGGATGCACACTGGGAGCGGAGAGCAGCTCTTCAAGCGCACATGGTCAAAGAGCAGGTCTTCCGTTCATCTCACAGCTATTCAGGGAAACAGTCAATCCAAAGTCTCTTTCTCAAGTTGTCTCTACGAGTATAAGCCATTGGCTGGACGGCCGTATGCAGAAGTTACTTTGAACGAGTAGGTGGCTGATTAACTCTGCTTGATCGCTGCAGTCGCATCCCTGGCAGACCGTGAGCCTGGCTTCTGAGCTTGCGGAAGACATTGTGGCATCCGCAGTGACGGATGCCTGGCACTTAAAAGCAAGTAGACTCCTCCAAATTCGATAGTATTTTGTGCAGGGATGGAAGCTTCTGCCACCGCCGCTCCCGGACCTTAGTCAGCCTGCAGTGCAGGTACAAAGCCAAGACCCACTTGAAGTCCGTATAGCGGTGTCTCAGTGTCACAAGGGTCACAAAGTGTTGAAGGAGAGGCTCTTCGAAGAAGTGAATGGTGCGGATGGCCTATTCTGGTCGTCTGCGGCTGAAGACAGGGCATCGCAGCATGCCAGGTATTGCCAGGCCAAGCACACGAGCCGTTCCAAGCTTCGTGAGGCACAATGCTTGGACCATCTTCTCCGAGCTGCAAGAAAAGGCGGGGTGCCAGCGGATGCCAGCATTTTGGGAGTGAACCTGTCGCCAGCTCCCGCAATGTTGATGTGGATTATCTCTCGGCGATGCATTCCAGAATATGCCGGGACAGGTCGATCGGGCCGTCCCTTCAAATGCACCGGCAGACACAGGCCATCTCTGAGAGACCGGAGGCTTGTCAAATTGAACCCTGGTCGCCGCTGAGGTCAGGGAGAGCCTTCCTTCGAGCCTCCACAGGGTGCCCGCGGCCTGAGGCCGGTGCCAAAGGTCAGGACCCCGATTCCTGCGACAGCCAAAATGCAATGCAGGGCTACTGAGCATCCCTTCCCACTCCACAAGCATAGAGCGCGTTGTCGTCCCTAAAGTTCCTAAAGCAAAATCCTCAAGGTGGAGCCTCCCGCAGCTGAGCCAATGACTCCGGTGGAGCGATTAGACGTCCCGTCCTTGAAGAGGCCGGCAAACTACTTGGCGGCAGCCATCGGCAGCCACTGCGCAAGACCGCTGCCCTTGCATCCTTGCTGCAGGATGCAGGCGCAGATTGATAGGCTTCCAAACCCGGAGCCTGATGCCGAGCCCTTAGGTTCTTACAGGTCATACTCTAGTGAGCTAAAGCGTGCAAGGGAGACTGTCATGCTGTCGCACTTCAGTGAATTGGCCAGGAGAATGGTATAGCTTCGCGCTGAGTGTGGCAAGTTTGTTTTGTTTCTGAAACGCACTCATACTCGTATGTGCAACTGCAGGTTCCCAGGTCAGCAAAGAGCGAGCTTCAGTGGGAGCTAGACCGAGCTGCGCGATGGGCAAGGCCTCAGCAGTTTACCAATCGCAGTCGCAGTCAGTCTGAGCAGCTGTGACCATTGGAGTTTTCCAGGCGTCAGCCCCTGGAGCGCTCGCCCCTTTGGTGGCTTGCCTATGAGTGGGAGCCCCATGGGCCTACCACAGCACGAGATTTGCACACCACAAGCGGGGTCCCAAAAGGACAATGCTGGAGATTGCATCAGTTCTTCCGGGCAAGTGGGCGGCAACACGTCAGCGAAATGGGTCCGGCACTTGGTTTGACACCAATTAAGGATCCTGGACAGTCAGTGTTCGCCTTCATCTTTCATGAGCTGACGAAACGTAGCCAGCTGCTACCCATGTCACATCTGGGTTCAGACTTTGCACCGCAGCCTATGACCCTAATAACCAGCTGTCAACAAGAACAGTTCCGAGGCTCGTGATATGAACGCATGCTCGTTGGCGTGGTGAGCACGAGTCATATGCCGTTGTGCTATGGAAACAAAGCTATGGACGTCTCGTTTACCCGTGCAACTGCAGAAGTTGCTCTCAGGCTTGTTGCCGGCCGATGGTACACAAACAGCCACCTGTCGTTGGTGTCCCGAGAAACCGGCTATGCCTATGTCGCGCCGCAAGAACAAGGAAGAACTGAACGAGATCAAGGAGTTATTCTAGAATGGTGTGCCAGCAGGGCGCTCACTCAACGCTTGGACGTTACTTTGCTGACACCGGGCAACCTGATTCAAGAGATGTGTCAAGTGCAGGGGGTGCTGACGCCTTTGCTGCATGTGATGATTGCGTGCAGGCTGGAACCTCTTCCCTTCCTTGTCCCGCCTGATGTGAGCAGCTCAGACTCTCTTTTGCCGGGTTGTCCAAGTTTGTGCAACATCATGCCCAATGCCTGAACTTAAGCCACGTGATCAGGATGATGCCTCCCCGGAGGAGGTGGAGGAATACAACCAAAAGCTGGAGGCAACGATCTCATCGAAGCAAACTTCTTCGTATCAGCTGAAACTTGATAAGATAGCCTGTGTGATCTGTGTGCTATGCATGCTGCGCCGATCGCGCCATTGTAGCCTTCTCCGTGGTTATCCCGCCCTGCGTCAACATAGCTGGTGACGTCTGAGCGCATCTCGACCAACGGCCAGGAGAGGAAGGCCAAACTTGCGCCTGAAGAGAAGGAGGCTGAAAGCAGACATCTCATGTGACCAAGAGAGGGTTTCTACAAGCACATGTCCTGCCTGTCCCTTGGCAGGCAGAGGTTCGGGACATCTTCTGTCGAGGCTTCATGAAAAACAAGTGATGATCCCAAGATCTTCACTTGTGTTGCTTGAGTCAGCCTGGAGCCGAAGCCAGTGTCAAGCTACTGAGGTTTGGGCCGGCCTGCACGCGATTTGAGGCGGCGAGTCGACCGCAGGTTGCTCAGAGCAAGCAGAGACACAGCGTCTGCTCGGCTTCAGGTGGTCGCCCAAGAGGCGACGGTCATGGCTCGCATCTCTCGAGCTGGTGCCCTTTCCTTGGCTGACAGATTGCGGTCAGGACCTTGGGGCAGGATTTCTGAGTTTTGTTCCTTGGTTGAGCAATCTGCAATCAGAAGCAAATCTTCTAGTCCGTCAGGCCATACCTGGGCCAAGCATCTGCTGAGGCAGCTACAAACTCTGCTTCCGGCAACTCACTTTTTTGCTTGGTGTTTGGCAGGCGCCAGAGGGAGACGAGCTTGAGGAAGGAGAGGAGGCTCCAGCTGACACTCAGGACGGGCAATTGCACAACCTGGTCCGTGTCCGGGAATAAAAGACACAGATAGCTCCTCATTTTGGACCAGGACTTGGGAGACGGAGTTCTGGTGTCAATGGCCGTCAGCTTCTCAGTTCAGAGAAGCATAGAATTGGCAGGCCAGGATTTTCGCCTGCACTTTGCATGGACATGGTAGTGCAAGACTTTTGTACGCCGCCTGAATTAGGACCTAGATCATTCAATTTAATCAAACGGGAATTTTGTGTCATCAATGCCCTCATCGTTCTCCGAGCCACTAAGAGCATTACGCCGCCTGTGACCCCGTGGCATCCAGACTGCAGACTGAAGCAGCCACAGAGGCCATTGAAGGTGAGCTGGCCGATTTCATAGAAACGATGCCTCGTGCCCAGACAAGCTCTGCAAGATGCAAGATAGAGCAAATCAACAGCTTACCAGCGTGACCACCTGCCAAGGCAGCTGCCAATTCGAGCCTCAGCGGCTGAGGAGGACATAGCAGTTGTAGTGAGAGGGTCTGTGACATTCCATCGCACCAAAGATCCCGCACCAGGAAGCAGCAAAGGCAGAACTGGACAAGCCAGTCGCGGTCGATGAGGATGGCAAAGCTGAGCCCTTAATACTACTTTTACGGGTTTTGTCCATGTGGTGCTACTAGCTGCAGGTCATTAAGAGCTTGTCAGGAAACCATCCCTGCTCCGCTTCTCATCATTCTTGGGGGTGGCTTCAGTGCACAGGATCAAGAGGCAGCACCATCGAAGTCAAGTCACCCATCGGTGCTGACTTCTCATAGCAGGAAACTCTACTCAAGAAGCTAGAGCTCCTCATTGGACTGTCGCGCTTTGCCGAGCACGAGAAGGCCCTGAAGCACACTGACTGTACAAGCAAGGCGATCATGAGCGTTGTGCGCTCGAAGGGTGGAGTGCACGTCTTCATGGGCGGTGCGCTCGCCTCCTATGTTTTGTCAGGCGATGCTGCTCAGTGGAGGAAGGGAGTTGTTACAACGCTGTCGCTGATTCTGGTAGGCGTGCTTGGCATGTCCATGGGCCTTGGTGCTATGAATGGTGCGATCAAAGCATCGCTCAGAGAGGCCAGGACTACAGTAGACAGTCCTTGATGCATCCGCCTCGTGCAGCAGGCTCTCTTGGAGGTCATGAGGCCTGCGATTTGCTAATCTTTCTCCATCCCTTGACCTGCAATATCTTGCCATTGAACTCCTTGAGATGCCTGCCGGTTGTCAGGATGGGTGTCTCGTCGGGCTCTCAGGCTTATGTAAGGCTGGAGTCCTTGTGTGCTGAAGTTTTGATCAGGGAAGGCCAGTCGATCCTGCAAATGAAGGGGACTAGGTGAGGTCTTATAGAAGTAGCTAATCATTTAATCCATTGTAGGGCAGAGGCATGAAGGCACCAACTTGTTTGCGACAACTGCATGCAATCATCAACCCCTCCGCCTCCGGTCACAAAGTCACATGTCCTCTCCTTGCCATGTGTGAGACAGAGCGTGCCAAACGGCAGGGTGAACAACGAGCGTCATGACTTTTCTGCTCGTAGATTGGCGTTTCCAAAGCAGCTGAGGATTTCGCTGCCACTTGATTTGGTCTGCGAGGAGCTGGCATCCACTGAGGCGATGAGTCTAGGTTAAAAAGTGGGAAAGTGAGAGCGATTTGCTGATGATCCTAAGTTACCCGTGCTGTGATCAGAGAGGATGGAGATGAGGCCGCCGAGCCGCAGGACCTCCCAATAGTACAACTGGGTTTCGCAGCGTAACTCGGCCCCAGAGTTGTTACCTTGATATTGCAAAATCGTAGCATTTATGCTGTCATTACAATTCCACCGCGACATCTGTGTGGATTATGTATTCTGATGGTTTCAGTTTCAGCTATGTTCATAAAGGTGTAAAGAGAATTCTGTCAGGATGCGAATTCGGGGCTTGCGGCGCCACTGGCCGCCAGCTTCTCATAACGATCTTGTGTGGCATCGGCAGGATGACAACCTGGACCAAGGCTGCCTGGAGACAAGTTGCAAGCACGCCGCTCTTTCTTGGCTATTCAGATTGTCGTTGGCTCCTCAGCTTGTGACTGTGAAGCGGAGCTGGTCTTCATCTTGCCTCAGAGGCTGGCGGGCTTACTGCACAATCTGCACAGAACAGCATTATGAATACCGCAGCGCTGTCGGCACAGGGGCAGATCCCGGTCGAGTTTTTCGTGTGAATGCCTGTCCTCCCTCGCCTTGAAGCTCCAGTGCGTGTGCAAACTTCTGCGCTAGCTGATGGCCAGTATTCTCCACTGGTGGAACCATTGAGCCCATTGAGCCCTCTGACTCCGCTTAGTCCCTTGAGCCCGAAAGGGACCGATGGCAGCAAGCGGCAGCCAAAGAGAAGTTCGCTCCAACAGAGGAAGCAGCGGCTAGGAAACCTGCAGCTGGATACTTCTTGCAATCCGGGCACCCTGGCCTTGGCCAAGCATGATGGCCTCAGGGCTAGATACATCGTACATGAGTCTTTGGGTCAAGGCTCCATGGGCACGGTCTACCGTGGAACACGTAGGACCGACCAAAGAGAGGTTGCCCTGAAAGCCATGCAGGCCCTAGATGAAGAAATGACCGTGCTGCTAAAGCAAGAGTTCACTATCCTGCGGAAACTGTCCCACCCGCACGTGATAGAGGCATTGGATTTCTTCGTAGCCGATGACCAGGCCGTATTAGTTCTGGAACTTTTTGAAGGACTTTCGATAACGGCAGCAGCAAGATCAACGTATGGACTTGCAGAATCTGCTTCGCAGCGGCTTTTCAAGCAGTTGATGCTGGCCATCGACTACCTGCACCACCGGCAAATCATACACCGAGATATTAAGGGCGAGAATGTTCTTGTGAGCCAGAACTTGATGGACCTTCGCCTCATTGATTTCAACAGTGCAAGGTGCCTGCTTGAAGGAGGCTCCCTCACGAATGCCGGCACGCAGGAGTATGCCTCTCCGGAAGTTTGTAGGGGTGAGCCGCATTCCACCAGCAGCGACGTGTGGTGTGCTGGTCTTTGTCTCTACCTGATGCTTGCAGGACATCTTCCCCGCAGGGGTCATCAGTACAAGAGTTTTGAGGCTTTCAAGCAAGCCGTCTCAACAGAAGCTGTAGTGCTCAAAGGTCGTATTGAGAAATGCTCAGAGGCATGCAAGGAACTCATACAGCAATGCCTGCAGCTAGACACCAGCCAGCGGCCTTCCACTGAAGTCATCCTGCAAAATGAATGGTTGCGAGGTGGGAAGCGGCATACGGTGCAATCCAAGCTGCCGGTGATGTGGATAGGCGACAAATGCAAGGAAGAGCGAGCTAGTTCCCCAGTCTCGCGCACGAGGAGGAGAATGACCAAGTAAGAGAAGTTTAGAAATTGAGATATCCAGCTTATTTGTGCCCTTAGGCGGTAATGTGATTTTGATCTGATTTTTGTTATTGCGATCAGGCATACCTCTCTTGCAGACCACATGCGTTTGATGGGCAGCCGCTTCCAGCGGCGCCAACCTAGGTAGGTCATCGTCTCACTACGATAAGATCTCGCTCAGGGTAGCTGTTGTTGATCAGACCGTTTTGCGTGTTTGCTCGGCAGAGCTTGAGTAGGCACCGTAGACACTTTCAAACTTTCAGGGAAAGCTGTTTCACTTTGCACAGCTGACACAGAGTTTAGTCTTGCAGACTACGTGCGCGAGAGAGTGATAACCTTCTTCTCGTGCATGTGACTGCCATTCCGTTTGCACAAATCTGTCACATTCTGAGATGCTGCTAGAACAATGGATTATGCCATGTGAAGGACTAAGGCTCGCGGCATACCGACATCAAACCCAAGTTAATGATTGATGCTTCGCAGAAAAACAACTTCACAGCTGGTGCTTGTGCTGAATGCGGTTCTCTCACTTGCCGAGTGCAGCGGTGTGACACAACTTTTCCCTAAGGTGAGTGTTATGTCTCTGTGGATACCCAGCATGGCATCCTTCATCTTCAAAAATGCGAGTCGGAACCTCAACCCCCAAACATTTTCTGTTGCTGACATGCTGTTCTGACGGCTGCGCACGCATTCCCGCACTCCGAGGCCAGGAGAGCTACCGCGCTCTCAAGGTATTCTGCCCTGCTTCTCTTGATGCAGCTTAGGGTGCCCTTCAGCATTCGTCTCAGATGCTCCAGAAGAAGATGCGGCTCCGATAGAGGCATCGGACACGCGAGCAATTCAGCTTGTTCAAGCTGCGTTCATGATGCCCAGCGATTAGCGTGTATTGCCATGGCCTTGAATCAAATGTCTAAATGCCCATGCCTGCTCTCGAAAGGCTGATGGTGAAGCCGCGACCACGCCTGCAGTTACGACCAGTGGCATTCCCGATGCGTGGACTGTGCGGGACATTGGCCCTGCAGCAGTGGAACAGCTCAGGCAGGCATTGGGTTAAGCAGCAACTTCGAAGAACCGGGCACAAAACGTAGATGGGGAGCTAATGAAAGAGGAGTTGAAGCTTTGCTCTGCTGATGCCAGGATGCTTCTCCGGCGAAGTCGCGGGGCCATCTGGAATGGAGCTCTCGGCTGCCATGAGGCTGGGGACCATCAGAAGAAAAGGAAGCTGAGTTGGGCGTCATTTTTGGGCACATCGGATAGGAGCACAACCTTAGTAGGCTAAACGAATTTTCAACCAGTGCGGCTTTAGGGTTGTGGGTGAGCACCCCATATGACATCAGTACATTCTCTCTTTGCTTCATCCAACCCGTCCCGTGTGGTACTCAGTTGTTCTAAAGGTTCAATTCTGCAAGCCCATTAATCCTCGAATACCCTACGTATTTCCCATACCAGCAGAGACCTGCTTGATCCCTGCTTGCAAGGCTCAAATAACCCCACTTTAGCTGTCCCGTACCCTGATTCTCTTTCGTGGATGCCTGCAGCATGTGCCTTGTGTTCGGTCGGGCAGGAAGAAAAGTGGCAGAAGGGAACCCACGAGCTCATTGGCCTACTGGAGGGCCGTTTGACTGGCGCTGGCGAGGACCCAGCGAGGGAAGGTTTTAGAGTACCGGCTCTCCATGCTGCAAGACAGGCTGAGGAGGACGAGGAGGACGAAGAGGAGGAGGAAGAAGATGAAGAAGGCAGGAAATTGGGGAGAACCGTGGAAGGCTTTCTCTTGGCAACCTTGTTGGTGGCCTCAAGAAAATGGCAAAAAGCCAGGTGATGAGGGCGAGGACGAGGAAGCCAAGCCAAGGCCTAGAGAACGGAAACGAAGCACCCCGCAGGCATTCTTGGTCAAGTGCCGACAACACTGCGCCAGGAAAGAGCCAAAGGTACCCAAAGAACGGCCAGCGGAGTTTGAGGTAGCTGCTGTTCTGGGCCAGACGCTTGCAGGAACTTGATTAGCAGCATGTAGCAGGGTAACATAGCAGCTGACCAAGGTCATGACAGTTCTCGGCTGCTCTCGGAGATGGCAGAGAACCCTGCACTTGCCCAGAGCTGAGGGGCCCAAAGAGTCATCCAATCTGATGAAGACCTGTGGCAGCCTGTGGCACAGCTGGTGACAGCTGGTGCCCTTGGCAGGTCTCTTTTGTATCGGCGACAGGAGAGGCCACTTGACCTGCATTGCCAAAACCTGGCCCGCACTTCCACGACTGACATCTCCACCTTCGCGTCATGGCAGGGGCTCCTCCGAATTCTCCGTGGTACGCCGCTGTCGGAACCTCTAGCAACTGCCAGTGTGTATCTAGCTCAACTCAGCCGCGGCTCTTTCCGTTGCTCCTGTGGCTCACTGTTATGGCCTCGGCGCCCACCTGCGTTTCGTTTGCACTTCCACCAAGGCCCGGGCCATCAGCAAAGAAGCAGGCAGCTGCATAGTGTTGCGCTGAAATGCATGCACTTTGAAGTCTCACTTATGGATCGTGGCCGTGTCGTGGCAAAGCCAGTGGGCGGCCAGCCAGAAATTGATTTGGGTGACTTGCTCCTTAGTTCTTAAGAGTCTAGATCAACTTGTCAGAAACAATCACAACATGCTACAACTCCTACAGCAGTCCTGTGACAAGCATGTCGATCAAAGATGAGAGGGTAAATGGGTCATCGAGAACCCTCTGACCTTGCAAGGTTGCATCATGTACAAAGCCGTGCGATGATAAGTAGCCTCTTGCGCTCGGATGCAGTCTTTTCTCAAGTCTCACCTGGGGCACCCGCACCACCAGACGTGCAAAAATGCGGTTGCACCACCTCAGCATCTTGGCATATCCTGGCCTTTGCAGCCTTGACCTGACATAGCGCAGCGTTTGCCCCAAAAGCTTGGCAGAGAACATAACTTTAGCGGAACAACTCACCGCCGAAAAGCGTGATGCTCGCAAAGAACAAAGCGTCGCCGCAAACACAAGCATGGAGTTGGTTGAGTTGTAAAGTGCAACCAGTCGGAATTCTTTCGTTCTACGCTTGGATGGCCAGTCAGCCCGGCCATTGCGGCCATGCTGGAAAGAAATGCGGTGCTTTTCATCGTTCTTCAGCCACCTGTCCTGAGAGCTGATGACAACACTACTTCCTTGGGCCAACATGGCTCGCAACGACTAGTACGATTGACGTCGGAGGTTTGGCTCTCGATTCGCCAATTCCTTCCTGGTGACTGTGTCGAGCCTAGCTTTTCAGATTCAAGGCGCTGGCTCCGTATCGTTTCTGATGTCCTAGGCAGCCAGATACGAGTTGCTGGAGGTACTCTACTGAGAAGCACAGTGTTGCACAGAAGCAGAAGCTGTTTGATGTTGATAATTCTGCTTTGTCTGCCCAAGGCAGGCGGCATCTTCCAGTTCGCAGGTGCGCAGGTGGTTACCAGCATTGCTCGTATGGTTGCCTGGCGCCTGGATCAGCCAACAAAAAGCTGACCCCAGCACAAGAAGCGCTGGCTGCTACTTGCTGCAAGGTGTCGCAGATTGCCGGTCTGCTGACAGATAATTTTGCATTGAAGAAGATGTACGTCGCCACAGAGGTTGCCTGTCAGCATATCTACAGCGAGATCAACACATGAGTTTCATGATGCCGTGGAGGCGTGCAACCTTGCGTGACCCTGAGTCTGGCGGAAATTTGAGCTGGGGGAGTCACAGGTAGACTCGACTGGCAGACATTTGACATCCAACCAAGGTGCTAGCCTTGGCCATGTTCGCCTGTGGCCATGAATCCGGCGGCGTCCTCTTTATCTTGAACATAGGCAGCTCTGCTACATGCTCGCTAGATTGTTTGGAGCTGCTGTTAACGAGCACGAATAGAAGTGCTCGCATAACATCAGGCCTGGGATTGCTCTTCGCCTTCTCGCAACCGGTCACAAAATCCATGCCACCGGCCGTAACCCCTTCTCACGAGGACAGCCCGCATGCTTTGTGCGCGAGCTGCCGTGGCGCGTCCTTGTCCAAGGACCTGGCTGTTATCAACGGCTGGGACCTGACCTGTGACAAGGCCACGGTGCTTTCATGCGACATCCGGAGACTATCTCAGAAAACGTGTGCTTTCCAGGTGGGGCGGTACTTAGCGCCGTTTGCCTACGCGGTGGTTTCCTCCAGCTATGGATTCAGCTTCGCTGTGCTCCTAAGTGGGAACCTGAGCCTTTTGAGCAGCGGTAGTATTAGCTCTCCGCAGACCCGTCGAATGTTCATAACTCAGTATGACAGGCTGTGCTCTCTATGCTATTCTGGCCTTGTTGCGAACACGTGTCCACGTCAACTCCTAAGAAGCTTTGGCTATAGATTCCAGGAGGCCATGAGGCCAAGCACTTGACTACTTCCAAGGTGCTTGAAGCCTCGCGGGAGCCGTCGAAGATGGCCTCCAAAGCTACAGCTCGGTCCTTCAGCCAATTTTGGCTTGAGCATTCTTGATACTTTGATGCCGTCATTGCGTGATGGCGGGATGAAGGTGCGTCAGAAGTTGGGCAGCCTGCTTCAGCAGGCGTTTCAACCAATTCTCCTGAGCCTGCATCTCTAGCTGCTTCTGGTGTGACCCTGAACGCCAGATCGCCGATGGCATCATGTCCCTGCGGAGAGACTCTGTGTTGAGGCTTCTGATTCTCAACACCCTCGCATCCTTGCTGCAAGAAGCAACTTCCTACGTGTACAGTGTACATGTCACTGACCCGATCTGACCCGGCATCTTCGCATGATTCAATCTCAGGTGACAAATGCATCTTGCTTAGACTTGCTTCCTGATGAGCGAACGCATGAGCCCAAGGGTGCCCCCCAAATTGTTGGGTTGCTCAGGTCTTCCTTTACCCTCTCAACTCAGTTCATTTTCCTGTGCTTTTCAAGCGGCTGCTTGGCTGAGCTTCATCTCTGAGAGCCAAGAATCGAACAGTGGAGTCTCTGCATGGCCCAAACAGCTTTTTGTCCGAATGATGTTTGATGCATAGCGCGAGGGTCGCGGAGACTGCAGTAGAGCACTCTGCCTGAGTCCCAGCTCTTGTCAAGCAGTGCCAAGCCAGTGCTACAACATCCGCAGCATGCCGACGAAGGCTGTGGACGACTTGCTTCAAAGCGCAATGAGTCTGTTGGACATTAAGAAGACTCTCGGGCTCGCTTGTCATTCTGTGGGTGCCAGCACTTGTGTGAATGAAAAGCTGCCTCAACACAGTTCACTGCGCTCATGTCTTGTTTTCGCCAAGCGCAGACGTGGGTTTTCGTAGATTTGCTCAACTTGGGATAAATCAGTTGGCCTTGCATGTTGCCACGAGACTCGTGAGGACTCTTGAACAAGAATGGCCAAGGTATGGAAGACTTCAATTGGGATCTGATTCGGTATGCCCTCTTGACTCTAGGGTGGGTCATTAACTTCCTATCGCCTTGCTGGGCCAGAGGGCAGATGTGGTTGTAGTGCATCTGCTATGCAAAGCCTTCCACCAGAAATTACACCTGAAGTCGAGAAGCCGGAAAGCACGAACTGTGCCCCTTCCTCCCCCACCTCCCTCGCAGATCTGATTCTAGATGAGAATATGTTGCAGCACCTTTGGGAAAGGTAAGAGCAAACTCCGAATGGTGTGGGGCATCTGAGTCATTCCGTGAAAGCCCCAGGAAAGACATGTGGAGGAACTATAGCGCGCTGGTGTCTCTTGGCGGAGTTGCTTGGCTCTCAGTGCACTCCGCGTTCCAGTCTGATATGATGTTTGTTGCATGCTGCAGGTAGGTCCTTTCCTTTCCAACGCGCTGCTTGCGACTGAGTCTCTTCCACGTGCAAAGAAACAGTCGTGCGTATCAAAGCGCGCTTGTTTTGGTCAGCTGGCAGGATCTATTTCTTGGAGTCATACTCTTCCAGCCAGCAGTCGTGCAGACTTTGGGTGCGGGGCCGATCTGGTGATGTTTAATGATGTGTTGGGCTGTGTTTTGGCTTGGCTAGCAAGACGTAGGGCTTCCCGACATTTAGTGGCAGCATGGAATCCTGACGTTATCTTGATCGGCTGAGTCTGTCAGCATGCCAAGGTGGGAATCAACTTTGGTGTGGCTGGGCAGGTAGCCACTATGGCACTCCTAGCCTTGATCGTGTGGGGTCCACAGCTGCGCTTTGCTGAAATATTGACCACGGGTGCTCACATGCGAAAGGTCATTTAGCGGAAGCCTGGGTTCCGGACTGCTAGTTTTCAATCTCGTCTGCGTCCCAGCAAACCCATCAGGGAGTGTGTCCATCGCCACAAAGTTCAGGCCCAGGCTGCGAACGTGCACTCTTTGAATGTCACTAAGGTGAGCGCATGGGTTCTCACAATCTCGGTCAACAACATAGTGGGGCACTCAGCAGGAGCGGCTTGCAGTTTGCAACTAGGTGTCCGCAACATGAGGTCACGACATACTTCAACTCAATTTCGCAAGAGCGGCTCCATCAAAACGAGCGGGGCCGTTTCATTGACGCTCGCCTTGGATAGCTTCGCAGCGTGTTTGAGAAGCGTAGGTGCCCAGTCAAAGCTCTTAGGCAAACATCATGACTGTCTTCACATTGGGCAGCTCCCTCGGAACGCTCCTATTCGGATGGGTCCCTGCCTCATAGTGAACGTGGCGCAGGGTTGGCTTCAGAGGCAAATCACTGCTTAATCGTACCATTCAGAAGTTGTGGCGCTTTGCAAAACGCAGAGGAACGCGCTTCATTCGGTGGTTCTCAGAAAGTCAAGGAATTCTGATGTAACAAATCAAATTTGGACGACAAGAATTTACTAATGGTCTCCATGTCCTGAATGTTACGATCATATGGTGTTTTGCATGCTGCTTAGCTGTCGCTTTTTTGGCGTCACAAATGTTGCCGTGATGTCAAAACCCTGAGTCTACATGCGGATTCGCGTCGCTTCTGTGTTGTGTGGGGCGCGGTCTTCTGGTAATCATGAAGCGGCCTCCTGTCAGGTGCTGCTGGGCAGTATGTCTACTTTGCGTTTGGCTGCTCCGCATGCTGTTGCGAACGTTAGTCAGGGCCAGTTGCAAAAAAGGCACACAAGCTATCTCGCTGCGTCTACATGGCGTTGCAGTTGCGTTTATCATTTGATATGCGGGGTGTGGCCACCGAGTGTGGGTGTGCGATGGCATTCTGGGCTTGGTTGCTTCTGGCTTGTGGATGTAGCCTGCGTCCACTTTGCATTGGCATTGCGGCTTGCCTTGGACGCTTTGAAAACACCGCTCTACCCCACCTGTCTGTGAAGGTGGGCCTTTGTCCGAAGTTGCGTCTACTTGGCATTAGGCATTTCAGCCTCGCCGTTCCCCCTTTAATGATGTGACCCTCATGTGACTGTTTTGTTGAAACTGCGGCGGTTGTTTTGGTTTGGGTATGCTAGCTCATGCTTTTGAGGGCGGTGAAGTGCCGAGTCGGGCTCGTTGATTGAGGCGAGCGGAGAGGAGAGAGGGGGAGGGAGAGGGAGGGGAGGGGAGGGGAGGTGGGGAAGGGGTATGGTTCTGGTATCATTTGGGGGCCTCCTCCCGCAGCTTTCATTTCCAAGAAACCCATATCCATGCCACTCCTGAAAGGTCACGGGTAGGGGGGTCTTTGAAGCTTGCGCCACTACGAAAACCCTACTTGCAATGATGGGTTCCATGCTAGATGATCAGCGTTCACTTGGCGTAAAGCTGATGAATGCGCCTGTCCTGAATCTTTTTGTAAGCTTCTTGCCGTTGGTCTGGTGGCTCAATTGCTAAATGCCCAACCAGTGAATTCAGAATTGTTTCATGAAATGCTATGATATGTTCACTCGAGAAACAGGAAAGCCAGGACTTGCCAGGAGCTCTCTGTTCATGCATTTACACGGGGAAACACGCCTGAGCTATGACTTTGCAATCATTTTCTTGCATGCCTGTAACTAGGGTCCTGCAACTCTGTTGGGCCTCTGAGTGTGGACTCTTGACCAGGTCTTATCTGTCACCGCCAACGACCTCACAGGGTCGGTGCATAGCTTAGCCCTCCAACGTGTGCGCTGATTGCTTGTTGATTGTCTTGAGCACTCTCAAGAGCCAAGTCTTGAAGGTGCATTGAAATCTTTATGTCATTTGAGCCGGTTCTGGGGAGTTTGAGTGGAGCCTGTATGTCGCGTGCGTCTGCGAGTTGGGTTTCATAGCGACATTCTAGGAAGAGCCGCGCAAAACAAAGTAATGGCAGCTGCAGCCAAGACGTTTCAAACCATTTCAGTGCCGGTGATAAAACTAAAGATAGGCATCCAACATGTTCAGCGACCTCACGATCGCAATGCAATGAGCTCTCATAAAGCCAACAACTCCAGCTTCGCCTCATCTGTGGAAGATCGCAGTGGCCTGATGCGTCACAGGTGAACTTGCTGTTGTGCGGCTTGCTGATCAAGGCGATCCTGCTAGCCCGTTACCCAGCATGGTTTGTTGAACAAGTTTGACAAGTCTTCAAGCTACTCTGAATTCAGGCATAAAGTTAAAATGGATCTACCTGAAGTTTTGTGGTGTGACGCGTGCTAGGTATGCCTTCGCAGGGCAGGACGAGGTTCTTTTTCAGGCGCGCTCTGTGCAGCTCTGGGACTTGCCCACAAGCAGTATGTCTATGAACGCGGAACCCCCTAGCCTTCAGCTTTTTGCTGCACAGCGACATAGCTCGAAGGAAACCTCAGAGCCTTGAAGCTCTTAGAAGCCCTTTCGCAGAATATCATTCTCGGAATATCCAAGTCGGGCAGAGCGCGAAAAAGCCTTAATTATCAAGCATCAGCACTCTGGCAGGGGGTTCAAGGTGCTGGGCCGTGAGCAAACCACTTGTCAGGATGTTGCACTGAATGAAGACTGATAAGCATTTACCCAGCTGCATTTCTGCAACATGTCAAAGACATCTTGACCAAGCCGAAGGAGAGAAGGCAGGCCAGACGGCAGGTACTCTCTCCGAAATGCAAAGGGAACGCAAAGCCATATCAGCATCTCATGGTTCACGCATTTTGGTCAAGGCTCAACCTCAGAACCCGCAAGGCCAACCAAAAGGTCTGGAGCACGAGCTCAGCAAGGAACCTTTCGCCACATTCTTGCAGGGTCAGCTAGACAACTGCAGAACAGCGCCACCATGCGCTGCAAAACTGAAGTGGATGAAATGGCGGGGAGTGTTTCTATCAGCACTTGATACCTCCAAGATACGCCGGCTATTGAACGAACAGATTCTTCATGTTTTCGGCAGCAGTGCAACATACAAGTCACAGGGACCGCCCACTTGGATCAGCATTGCGGCTGCAAGCCCCTGCTTCTTAGCTGATGCTGCACCTTTCTCCGTATGGCCAGCCCTTTTTGCACCGAGTACATGCATATTCCACATTCCAGGGTACTCACAATGCTGCCCCATCCATGCCCAGAGTTGCAAATTCATGGGCCGGGACCTGAACCTACCAGCGCTTCCAGTGGTTCTGCAGCATCATATAGCATGTAGCAGAGCACCCATCTGGCACCTGGCCTCAGCTTGCCCAGACCACTTGCCCGCAAGTTTTGTCAATGCCGGCAATCCAAGATCCTGGCACGCCCGTCCAGCAGAAATCTCACGAAAACAACATGTTTTTTGTAAGCATGATCACGCCCAATCAGTTGTGTGGGATAGGGGATGGCCTGTGTAAGTTTAGGTGGGTTGAGTATCTGAAGGAAGGGCAGAAACACAGTCTGAACAATGTCCAGTGGTTTGCGATTGCGAAGACCAGGCCAGGTGGCTTCGACCCCAAGCCCCATGCATCGCTTCAGCAAGACACACTTTGATCTGAAAGTTCTGGATTTGTATTACCTTTGAAGTGATTCAAAGCGGATAGGAGAGATGTCCCTCCCTTGGCAGGATCAGCACATTCCCATGCTGAATGACGCGCTATGGCCCGTCAGCAGGAAGTGGAATAGAAGTATGCATCAATGGAAGTTGACGTTTCTGTTGCTAGCGGGGAGAATATACCTGATGTTCCGATGGCTCCTTGAGCATAGGTTGTGCAACCTCTCACAGACCGTTGATGCTTGGCGTATGCAGAGTCCAAGCCAAAGATTGCCAAACTCGCTTAGCTTGTGACAAACGCTGTTCTTCAGATGCTTGCTTCAGATGTTGATCCGCAACATTCATGGGGACATCTGTTGATCTGCCTCTGAGCTTGAAGTTAGTCCGGGCTCAAATCGGAGTGCCGAGGAAAGCTCCTTTCCATTATTTTCAACAAGCCACGCAACCTGACCCGGCTTTACAGCATGTTGTCCTGCAACTCAAAGCATTCCCGCCACTACTGTTATTCGTGTGCAAGTCACAGCTACAGCAAGCACATTGGCCAACTGGCTCATAGCTCAAAGAAGGCCTCATGGCTGGCTCAGAGATGTTGAAGGCCTCGCGCAAGCGAAAGGCGGATGAGGACAGCCTTCACCCGGGCACCCGATCTCACCCCAAAATGGTGGTATCATTCTAGGCAACAATCCTCAATCGGCTTCATTGAAGGTTCTCAAGTTACCTTGGAATGAGCAGCTTCATGGTTTGGGGTAGCACAAATGCAGCTGCTTCACGAGGAGCCACCTGAGCTGCAGCGCTGGCCTCAGCTGCAGCATCTCATGGCTGGCGAGAGTTCGATCATCCTCAGGACTCGGACGTACACCGTGCAGAGAGTGTTGGGCAAAGGATCCTTCGGCGTGGTGTACCAGGCAGGGTGCTGAAGTGAAACCAGAACAGACGTAATCACATGTAATGCATCCCGACAGGCGCAAGTCCTCGAAACTGGTGAAACAGTCGCGCAGCCGAACAGCTTGTCCTGTCGTTGAAGCCAGCCTTGCAAGTCGTGCTTCGCACTTCCAGGTAGCAATCAAGTCCATCAAAATGCAGGACAAGGACAGAGAGGCCTTAGACTCACACACCGCGTGGTTCCTGAATGTATCTGTCACTTGGTCCATTCAGCTCTTGAGCAGGTTCAGATTTTAAAGGAGCTGGATGGCCACCCGAACATTGTTACGTTGTCGTTGGCCGAGCATCTTTGGGACTCGAAGCTGAGCTCGCACTCTGGTCAGTGACTTGTCAAGGCACGGCGCTTTCCTAAGCGACGAGGTCGCAGCATCCAATGGTCAGAGTGCCACAAGGTGTGCATGACTGTTATCTGGGTGGTATACTTGGATCGTTGCAGCGCAGGCTAAACCTGGTGTTGGAGTACCTTTCCGATACGCTGCATCGCGTTCGTATCTCAGCGCAAGATGGCTAGCAGCATGTCCCAGAAGAACATGAAAAGCTACAGTTTGCCGGCAGGTGATAAAGCACTACAACCAGACTGGCAAGAAAATGGTCGGGGACAGAGCAAAAGATTCTGTTCGAGATGTAGACTCGTCAAGCATCCTTTGTATTTGCAAGGGTTGCGTGCCATGCACTGGGGCGTAGGATGTCACTCAGGATGCTTTCTACGTCAAGCTGTACCAATTCCAGCTTATGCGAGGCCTGTCGCCCAGGAGCAATGCCAGCTTGGTCAGTTTTCGAGGGTGCAGGTTCTAATCCTGTGGGACGTTCGATCAGAATCTGGGAGCTAATCTTCAGCAAAGCCACAAAAGCCCAGGCCTTGCCTTTGTTCACGGCCGTGGAATCGCCCACTGCGACCTGAAGCCGCCAGAAGCCTACAAAACACCTCCTCTCCTTAATCTGCTTTCCTTGATATGGGCTTTCCTATCTAGCGAGATCTTATAATTTCCCCAAACACGGTACAGTAGGGGCGCCAGCATATCTCTTGAAAGATAGCCAACGTTTGCTGATGGGTCTTGGATGCTTGTCTCCTTGTGTCCTCCTTTGTCTCCCTTTGTCTGAGTTGAGGTGGGTAGTGTTTGTCAAGATTGTGCACGCTTGCCTCGCCCCAACTAAAGCTCAGGGATCAAGGGGTGCAGGTGTGTGGGCCGCTAAATTTAAAAGCCAGGCCACAGACGTCACTTTTGCTTAGCGTTCCCGCAGAGAGCTTCTTGTGTTGGGGTCTTCGGTGGTGTAATCTGGCAGGTGCTGCGGAGTAAGCAGATTTGTTCGTGCGGCTTTTGGACTTTAAGAAGTCCATGTTCTCCTCGCTTGCGTGCAGTGCCCAGCAGAGTATCCAACCGCCAAGTATCCCTGGTGTGCCCGACCGCAGAGTATCCCTGCAGTGCCCTCAAGTTTGCCTTGCCCAACCTCAGAATATTATTCACAACTGCTCCATCCCAGAGTTCCTTGAGGTGCCCAACCCCAAAGTCTCCCTGCCTACCGCGCCCAACCGCAGAATATCCCTGGAGCGCCCTGTGCTCAACCCAAAATAATTCAGAGGTTCCCTGCATTGCCCTTACCTCTCGCTGCAGTGCCCAACTTTGGGGTGTCCCTGAGTGATCAACCCACCATATAATTCCATATCAATATTGTTGCTGCAAGTAGTTTGTGATGCAAGCAGACCGCAAAATGGTAAGGGTGGGGATGTTCGAAGTAGACAAGTTCGACTCTGTCTGGGCATACTTCGCCAGGCAAAACTTGCTGCTGGATGGCAAGTCCCAGACCTTGAAGATCTGCGACTTTGGCACTGCCAAGCGCATGATTTACGGAGAGCAGTGCTCGCCTCATCAGTTCCTCTGCTTTGAGCTTGACACGTTTGCCTTCAGGCAGCGACCCTACATGGTCTCACGCTATTACCGTGCTCCCGAACTGATCTTGGGAGTGCAGGGCTCAAGGTTAAGTCTGTCTTTGGGACCTGCCAGATCTGGACGTTTGAGACTTGAAAGGCCACCAGCTTCACAACAGCTGTGGATCTCTGGTCTGCCGGCTGTGCCTCCACCTTGGATAAACCTGACCATGAGCAATCACCATGCTGATGAGCAAGGTCTTCGCAGAACTGATATTGGGCCAGCCATTGTTCACTGGCAAAGATGGCATCGATCAATTGGTGCCCGCCCGCAGCCTCCTCTTCGAAGCCAAAGATGACCTGACCGGTCGTGCCAGGTGCAGATAATCAAGGTTCTAGGCACTCCGTCCACGCAGCAGCTACGTCGCGGCCCAAGAAGGAACAGAGGACTTGCAAGTCATAACCTGTCCAGGATCTGCCTTACAATGCTTTGCAGCTATGCCTTGAATTGGCAGGGGCCATGAATCCCAACTATCCTGAGTACGAGTTCACACCTTCGCCGCTACGCCTGCACTTATCTGCCCCAGTCTTGCATGGAAAAGTCCTCTCTGTCCGCCCCTTTAGTCACCTTTGCTGGGCAGGGTGGCGCCGCATTCGTGGGAGAAGGCCCTTGGAGTGCAGTGGGTTATCTGACAAGTTGACACACATGAAGTCTTACTGTCAGAAGCAGTGCAAAGATGCATAAAGATGCCCAACATGCTCAAAGACTGAGAAGCTTCTAGCTGTGCGCACCAAGGTGCTGCGTGGCTGGGCGCCAGTGCATGCTTGCGATTTGGCTTGGGGTCCTAGCAAACGCAGAGACAGGCTGGGAAACAGACAAAATGCATTCATGGCGAATGGTAAGGTAGCATTGATGCTCACGTATGACCCAGTCAGGGCCTCTGCAACGGTTTTGTTGTTTGGAGTCTGTCTTGGCATTGAAGCAAGGCTGCTCGATCTCCGTACCGCCAGCAGTTTGACATCTTCCAGCTTTGCAAGTGCTGTGCACTTCTGTGGTACATTCCATGGTTCATGCAAACATATGCAAACCTTGTTTCATTGGGCTAGTGTATTTGCAGCCCACCGCCAGTCCACTGCACCTTCTGCTGCATCCATTCTTTTCCGAGCTTCCTGGTGGCACTGTTGTCAAAAATGCCACATCTCCCATCATGAGTTGAGTGCAAGAAGCGCTTGTTGTTCTTGCACCTGCCACTTGCTGAGGCTCAGATCAGCAGAAAAAAAGGAGTGGCTTAGCTGCGCCGATAAAGGCATCTTTTGTAGTGATAGGTTCGTATGTGTGTGTGTGCATGCGATGACATGAGCAACGACCGCACCTAGGCAGTGCAAGACACTCTTCAACTTCCGCGAGGACTCCTGAGCTGTCAATTCAGATTAATGCTAGCGCTCGCCGCCTCGGCCTGGCTCGAGCTGCTGAGTGCAGGCAGCAGGTGGCAGGGAGAGCCTCAGAAAGGGGACGAGGTTCACAGCCCAAGGAAGGGGAACGCCCAATGCCTTGATATTGCTAGCAATGAAAAGCAACCTCCCCAATAGGAAGGGCAGGGAAGGCGGCTAGAAGACTGCCGAGACAGGTCCGATGAAGGGGTAGAGGGCCAGGGTGGGAAGGCTTGGAAGGTAGGAGGTCCGCGGCCTTCTAACTTTTGTAGCGCAAGTAAGTCAACAAAGACCAGGCACGGTTGCAACTGTCCTGAGTCTGTATAACTTGAACAGTAGAGAGCAGGCAGCTAGACGCGGTGTGGGGTTGGAGTTAGAAGACGGGTAGGGCGGGTAGGGCAGAGAAAAACCTCCAGTGCCAACAGAGAAAGGGGTTGGCAGGGTATGACAGCTTTAACACTAGATAGAGAAGGCAGTGGGGGGAAGGCGGGGCGTACGGCGGGGCAGAGGGGGAACAATCATACAGCGTTTCATAGGGGGGTCTGGTTCCAGCAGAGAATGCGGGGGTGGCGGAGGAGGACGGGTGGCATTGCAACCTCCGCTACAGACAGGAAGCCAGGGGAATGGGTAGATAAAGGCTTGAAAATCACCAGAACAACCCTGAGCTGCGCGACAAACAGCGGGTCGCCATATTGGTTTGCGGCGACCTGGCTTTGGCTCGAGATTGCCCTTAACTCTTAGCCAGGGCAGTCTGTTCTGCGCCGCTGCCACAAGGCTCAGAGGTTTTGTTTGGCCAGGATGAGCTCTGGTGGATGACGCAGACCGAGAGGCAGCAGCTAATTCCTAGCGGGCGACCTGGAGACTCCTCTACTCCGCTTGGCTTTGCTAGACTTATCGTGCTTCGTCGCAAAACGAAGGGGATGTGTATGACAGTGTATGACTCATGGTGTGATCTAGGGAAGTCAACTCAGGTTGGGCGGCAACTGAGCTTCGTCGCGAATGAGCCCCTGGCAAAAAAGATGCGTTGCCCTGCTGTGAGCCTGAATGATCATTCATGCATACTTAAGAAGGTATGACTTGGATTCTTCGGGTATCCCCACCCTAAAGTGTGGTTGTCCGGCACTTGGAGTTGTTGACTCATTCTAATTAATCTTACTCAGCCAATCTCTAGGTATATAAAAAGGGGTAAACTTTTATTAAGCCTACTATCATGGGGTCTGTTACAAAGGTGTGCCTTCTAACCCATTCAAGGGAGCCTGATATAGCCCTTATAACCCCCTCAAACGGACCACATGTATTATCAGCGGATACTACATAAGCTTCATAACCTCTTTTAAATCTTTCAAGCACGGGCCTTGTGTAGATTGGGTCCCTCGAAGGGTTATGCGGCCTACGCCTTCACAGTGTCCTTTTGAAAGGCGTTATAATGGCTATAGAGGATCGTTTAAAGAGGCATAAGGGCTATGTGAAAGCCCTACTTAGGGTCCTTCGGAGAGCTTATAAGGCCCACATGGGATCCCTTGAAGGGGTTTACAAGGGCTGTATAGGATTTTCTAAAGGGGATATAAGTTAACGGGGTTATAAGAGCTATATAGGGTCTCCAACAAAGGTTGCAGGGATACCGTGGGGTTGGGCACTGCAGCAGGGATACTCTTCGGTTGGACAATACGGGGGGTACACTGCGGTTGGACACTGCGCGATTGGGCACTGCAGAGATTGGGCACTGCAGAGATACTCTGGGGTTGGGCAGTTGTCCCGGTGCCCCAATCCGCCCTTTGAGTGCGCACATCCGCGTTTTTGGTGCTCGAATCGGTTTCCAACCTCAATTGACCACATGCTTTCTTGTGCATCTGTAGGGGATAGGTGAGCATACAGAGATTTACTGCAGTTTGCCAACATTGCCTGTTCTCGCAAAAAGGATTCTAAAGTGCTCACGACTGAAAACGCTCTATGCCTGGCCATGAGAATCTACCAGACCCTTATGGTCTTTGTGTAGCTGACATTGCATGCAAACTGTTTGTGGGCATCACTTCGTGACTGCTTCTGGCCCAGTGCAAGCTTCGGCCTGCTTGGTTCCTACTTGATGCTCAAGAGACATAGTTAGCTCAAGAGCCAAGTGTCCATGGCACCAGAGGCCCAAAGTCCTTAGACTTAGCAGTGACCAAGCAACAAGTGTGGCTGCAGGTGGCTCATCTGTAGCACTGCGCTTTGGCGCAGCCAAGGCTCCAGCTGCAGGCGACGCAGCCTCGTTTTCAGCTGTGGACCATGGATGGTTGCTAAGCCTTCTGTGCAGGGCAGTGCAGGATGCCGCCGCCAAAGAAGTCGCCTGAAGCGAGCATTGTGGCGCCTTCAGCTTTGCTTGTGCAGATTTCGGGATGACTGCTGGCAGAGAATTTATGTCACGATTAGAAGGCCAATCTGCAGGCCCAACATGCCCTGGATGGTTTGAGGTGGACCTGCACGCTACCAATGTGCCGCTGAGTGCGCCGATCAATTACGTAGCTGCTAGGCCTGGCAGGGCATCTGTTTTTTTGCGTGAGTATGGGTGAGCACTCAGCTCCATTGTGTGCTGTTGGAGAGGCTTCGACTTACATCCTCAAAACCCTCGTTGCAATGTTTGGGAAGTTAGATCTATAACAAGCCCGCGCACCTTGCAGGACAATTTGTTATGCGGCAGCCAACAGCGTTTGACGCTCAACAGTTTGTTAAGCAAGTCGAGGCACAAAAAGTGTAATGTCAGGACCCACATTTGATTTCACGCTCAGGTGCATTTGTGGAACTTGGACTCCAACTCAAGGTTGGCTGTGAAAGCTCGATTTGCTCCTGCGCGGCAAGTGGGTTGGAGGTCATCCTTCCCGACGACCGCTTACGCTGTGACAAAGCTGTGCACAAACGTGGCGCGAGGGTTGGTCCAGCTGGCCCGACTTCGCTTGATTTTGCTTGTTCAACCTATCGAAGACGCAGCCGTTCGTCAGGTTGCCTACAGCGAAGGTGGTTCTCAGCCGCAGGTCCTGGGCTTGCAGGTACTTTCTTCGGCTTGGCAGCACTTCGGATCCTGGGGCAACAGGTCCACGTTTACTCTTGCTCGCCGCAGAAGCTGTTGCCAGCAGCCAAGATGGTAGGTAGTCACAGTATGTATGCGTGTACATGCGGGAAGTGGCGGATGTCAAGCAAGCTAAGGTTTACAATTCCTGAACTCACGGAGCTCGAACTAGCTGACATGGCGTTCAGCCGGTGTGGCTCACGCCTGTATGCCTTGTCCAGGCCAAATGCATGTGCCTTTCCTCTGCTCGGGTCTTGCCAGACCACATGTGCAGTTGGCAGGGCAACATCCAAGAAACTTCAAACGTATTCGATGTTAACGGGGCAGCCGCTTCCGGGTGGTGGTCCTACGCGGAATTTCGAAATCTGTGGAAAATCCTTTTGTCTGCAGAGATGCTGAGCAGCTGAGGCTGTGAAATACAGCTCCCGCTCCGCTTTGACAAGATTTCTGTGTATCCTGGCCACAAGGACGCCTTTGGCTCATGCAGTGACTGCGCGATTCTGCTTTGCTTTCACGCATCTACGCTTGCATTTGCATGGCAGGACCATGTAGCGTTGATTCGCAGCTCCGCTGTTCGAATCCTTTCTATCACCAAGTCCTTCGAGACATATATAGCCAAGCTGCAGCCGGGCCCCAACAAAGACTTCGTGTAATTCTGCCGTGTGACACGTGCAGTATCTTTCTCAGACCGCCGTCGATTCCAACAGACACGGACTTGGCGGTCTCTGCATACTGCTGGACAAGCTCCGGGCGCGAGAGAAGCATTGTTTACACTGCGCGGAACAGCATTGTAAATCAGCAGTCTGTGTACGTAATGCCTTAGGTGCTTGAAGGGTCTCGATCTCGTGGCAGGATCACCCATCACTAAAATTACCGAAAGGGGGGGG
>CAJNIZ010008224.1:199979-240424 GCA_905231905.1 Symbiodinium pilosum
CCGCCGCCGCCACCGCCACTGCCACCGCCACCCCCGCCGCCGCCGCCGCCGCCACCACCACCACCACCACCACCACCACTGCGGCCCCCGCCGCCACGGCGGCCCCAACCACCACCGCCGCAGCCACCAGCACCACAACCATCATAACCACCACAACCGCCGCAACAGCCACAACTACCACAAACGCCACAACCACCACAATCACCACAACCACCAACGACGACAACCCATTATTGCTACTGTGGATGCTGTGCTGGTTGTTACTGCCACCTGGACGAAACGAAAAAGACTTACGTGGTTTTCTTGTTCCAGACTTACTCGATTCTTGCCGCGACGCAGGGTGAGGGTGGGAATGGTGCTAATATCTTCGATCTCCAGCATGGGGAATGTAACTAATGCACTAGTGCGCCAGACCACAAGATCCGGACTCTGCCGAAGTGGATGAGTTCGAGGAGGAGTCCTTTTCTGACAGACCCGCTGCCATGGACTGAGTAGTATCCTTGAGTTCAGTGCAGCATGTAGAGGACGATATGTATGTTCGAGCAGACCAACTGTGCAGCTGGCCTGTTTTGCAGTTTGGCTATTTTTGACAGTCCTCGACACCTCGCTATTGTGCTGGGTCCGCTGCAGACAAATGGAGCTGCTCACCTGGTTTCACACCAACGCCATCACCAGCATCTGCCCCATTGGCTCCGGATTGCAGGTTCCGTTTGCAGAGCACCGCCATTGCTTAACCATGCGGGTGCATCGGTAGGTCTGTGCCAGCGCGGACGAAGGTGGTCGGCTACGGTTTTGGCAGGCTGGTCCCCCTACCATCCCCTACCACACTGCCTGCAGAACATTGAAGAGTATCCGGTCAAGGTTGCTCGCGGAGAAGACCCGAAGGGTTTCCGAGTGCTGCGATTCGCCTCCGCTTTGACAAGTCTCACTGTGGAATCCAGAGGGAAATTTCTTTTGGCGAGTAATTCCCCCAGCTTTTTTCCAACTACAGCAGGTAAGCTTCAGCGGGACCTAATTGACTGCACTGATTCTGCTCGTGCTGAGGTACGGATGCGGGATGTATTCATGCTGTTTCATGCGATCCATGGTCTGAAGCCCAAGTCGCAGTCTGAGACGGAATGCGTTCGGAGCAAAGTCTCCGAGTTGGGGTTGGCCCTGAAGAATTTTCAGCTCAGGTGATCGACACCCAACGCATTAGCGAAGTTGGAATCGCGAAGATATGCTGTATGACTTCAGAGGACCAAGTTGCTAATGTGAGGGAATGAAAGCAGAGTCCCAGCAGTGGGGGCAGCCAGGACGGCTTGGCACTTAAAGTGGCCGCCCTGCTCTTCGACGGCAGGCGCGAAGTGCCCTAGAGACCTGCGGGGTTGAGATCCGAAGAGTTGCCGAACGGTCGCATGGCATCTGAATTCTCACGGCTAGTGCATCTTTGACGCGGGTGGGAGGTTGTCTGAAACCTGCACAGCCGCAGGATAGCCATGGTCTCTTTCTCGCTACGGGATCCCAAGGCATCCTAGCTGCAGTTGAGGATGCTCCCCTGAGTAGGCAAGTTGCCTTTGTTATCCAAGGTGAAAATGTTGGGATTGGTTGAGAACTTGGGCATGGTGGAAGACATTTGCTTCCATGATCAGGCAGCGGGCCCAGCAATCAGACGACACACGATATCAACTAATGATCAGATTTCTTGCATCAAGCTGCTCTCGGAAAAGATCCGCTTATTTGCTTACATTTTCTCGATTTGCCTCCACGAAGCCGTGCCTTGCACCTGTCAAGGACAAAAGTGAGGACTTGAGTATGCCCGGGAAGCTCTTAGCGGTCGGCTACAATGCAGATGCGCCCCTCCCAGTTGATTTCCGCTTCCAGAAATCGGAAGCAAAGATGCGCCTGACTTTCAGGCATCCTGCATGTGGGCGATCAGATCGTGTTGCCCCCGAGATCCACGAGCAGTGGTCTTCACTCCTTGACTTAAGCCCAACATCCTTGCCAGGTTAAAGGAGGGTTTCGAGCCGCGAGACCTGACGATTCCGCGCGAGGCGCCTGAGCCCCGCAGCCTGGAAAAGTCGAACTGGCTTGAAGCCTGTGGAGGCGTGCCAGTTGTGGTCGACGAAGCTCACCTCAGACACAGGGCTGGCGGAGGGACGACCTACCGCGGTGAGCTCGCTCTCAAAGTGCGCCAGCCCTTCTACGTTGACCTGGAAGCAAAGAAATACTGTGACAGGAACGAAGTAGCCGTGGGCTTCGCAAATGGCGCAGCAAGACCCTTGAAGACATGACCGAAGAACTTGTATCCGTGTACGGTTTTCCTTTGCCCTCACAGGTCAAGATCTTTGCAGTGCGCTTGCCTCAGAAGCCCAGTGTGCAAACAGGCACAGAGATACCTTCATCCTGCTGCCTTCGATTTTGATGCATGTCTGAAGGCCGTCCCACCCTGGGCTGATCCTGAAAGCGGCGCCCGCCGTACCGCAGCGGAGCCCTGTGACTGAGCATCGTTGTTGCTTTCTTAAACAGCTTGTGTTGCCGCAGCGTCTAGGATCCAAGACCTGTCCAAGGCCTTCTGCAACCTGGCATCCATCACCTCATCACAAGTCTGCAGTTGGCGGCCTAGTTCCCAGCGCAGCGTGGCACAGGCATCAACTTTTCTCTGCCCAGGCCAAACCTCAGCGCAACTATCCTGACGGTGGGGTCAATGGCTGCTGCCTCGGTTTGGTGTCCGAATTCCAAGCGAGTGTGTGTCTTGGAAGACCTGAGAAAGGATGGGACAGTGCTGAAGCTAGGCGCGCTTCAGATTGGAATGCCTGATGATAAATCAGCAACGTCTCGAGCCATCTGGGTTCAGTATGATAGTTCTGTGGCTGTAATGGGACCGCACAAATGACGCCAAGCCGAATGCTGTTTTTTCAAGCCACGTGGCCGAAAAGTCCAAATGTCTCGAAAGGTCACCAGAGAGTCAAAAAGCAAACCCATGATCCGACAAGTCGGAACAAGCGTGGAAAGTCCGCCAAAACAACGAAGAGCACCCAAAGATTCAACCTGCGAAACGTCGTGAAATTGAACAAGTCTGGTAAAGCCCAGAACCTGAAAGATTTGGCCAGGATGCGAGAAGTCAAAAAGCTTGAAGTTGGAAGCGCACAACAAATTCTCGAAAGCTGAAACGATAAGCGAAAGCTCGATTTAGATCATTACGACACTTTTCACGAGCGGGATGTTGGAAACGTCAGATGATGATGCCAGGCCTTCCAGAAGCTGAGCTCTCAGCTTGCAAGGATTTAAGAAGCAACTGGTGGACTTTCGACAAATTCAGGGAAATGAGCTCCTCTGCAAGACGCTCCACAACCCTTACAATGGGGGCACCGCGCAGGCACGTATACAGTCAGCACCTATTGCTGCCCCCTTTTTGCTAAAGCTTCTGGTAGGCTGCCTGCAGCCGTGATGGCCCGCACCTCAGGGCACTGCGGCAAGCTATAAGCAGATAGAGTGTTATGTGACGCGAGGAACTGTGACGATGACCACAGGCGGTACTGCGTGATGCTTAGCCACTACAGTCACTACAGCGGCAGGGCTAACGCCGCTGCGCAACAATCTTTACATTCCTAAGGATGGCATCATCGTTTGGAGCGAGCCTGGTTCCGGCATAACACTTACACCTGCCCCGACCTTGTTCACACATCACGCAAGAGCCGCTGCAACCTGCGAAAGTCACACTACTCAGGACGATTCCCACCTCAACGTTGAGGAAGTGGAAGGCTCAGGCTCATGCATCACAGGCATGACTACGTCAGGTCCCCGCTTGCCTAAATACTGCAAGTGCAAGGAAGATGGCTTTGGTGATGCGTCGCCTGGAAGTTTTGCCTTGGAGTCATGCCGGCATGTCATGTACGGTCTTGCTTGCAGACTCTTGTTGGCTCCGTAGGCAAGGCTTTGGGCTAGCCACGGGTGGAACTGGGCAGGTTGGATGACACGGACATCAATGCCTTTCCTGCATGGGCTCCGCCAGCAGCAGGCCAGATAAGAGGTGCTTACCTTTCAACAGCTCAACGTACCTGGTTGGTCATGCAACGTTGTACAGGCGGCGACGTCGCCGCGGGAGATGACGAGGCACTGTGAGAACAGTCTCAGTCTAGAATGAGTACAGGTGTCCAGTAGAATACTTGCCTCAGTCGGGGACAAGGGCAACGGTTAGATGATCAGTCGTTGGATCTTGTTGGATGTGATGGCTTCGAAGCTGGCATGCCTGGCACCGTGCTTCGCCAGGAGGTTGAGCTGTCCGCGCCAGACTCAGCTGTTGCCTCCGACAGGAATCTCTTGCTGCACATGCTGCGCCAGTATCTGGAAGTCTCGTTCACTCGAGGAAGAGGCAGCCACAAAGAGGAAGCTAATGGCACATGAGGCCCGTGTAGACTCGTAGCTACATCCGTGTAGAAGTGCCCATGCATGATTTAAGTGCCACGCAGACAGTGTTCGGCATGCACTGCAGTACTTTTCGTGCATGCTTGTGCCTGCAGATCGAAGCCCTTCGCAAGAAGCTGCGAATCCTTGTAGACCACAATGCAAACGCACCGGATCTTGAGAAGTGCGAGCCCTGGATGTGTGCTACATAGCTAGCTAGTCAAAAAGTCTTCACCGGTCATCAGCTGGAGCTGAAAAGCTGAGCACAGAAAACGGCTAGCGGCTAGCGTGTTCCGGAGCAAAACTTTGGAGACACCATAAGCCACCCATAGCTGCATGACTTTCCGTTTAATGTCCACAACAGCGCTTTGCTTTCTAAGGCTTGACCGCAGCGAGTTTTGCGTTGACTTCGAGGAGCGATTCGCCATCGCCTCCAAGACGAAGGATTGGGAAACTGGCTTGCTGTCGCTGGCTTGGGGAACTCCGTTGGCTGCTGCCACGTACTGCAATGGTGAGGGACGGCGTGGCGTCTGCAGGAGCGCTGTGACGAGCTGCGTGCTGACATAGAGCACCAAAACGTGGCGAGGCATGGAAAAGTTGCTCTTTCGGGAGCTGCTTCTGATATCAACCAGTGTTTTTCGGTACTCGGCAGTTAAACTAGCCTCCAGAAGAACTCTACCGAGAGTTTGTCCACTGCGCATACCCAGAGGCAGCTTGTCCGGGACAGGCTCATCAAGGAGTGCTTCTCTGAGTTGTGGATACTCAGAAGTCAGCTTGTATGGGCTCAACTTGGAAATCCTAAAGCTCCCGGCGCTGAGGTTCTGGGATCCAATGCGTGGCAAAGGCTGCCAGATTACGTCACTGACTTCCAACCTGGCAGTCTCCAACTATCCCGAGCGGACAGTCAGCGAGGCGAAGACTAAAATCACAAGTCTTTGGGTCCAAAAATTGGAGGCAAGTTGGTTGGAGCTGCATCCTGCCCCGTTGGATTCGCACACACAACAAGTGCCAGCTACGGCCACGTTGCAGATCTTCTTCATGTATTACAACTACATTTAGGTGCTTGAAAAATCAGGTAAATGCAGTAATTCTGATTGTTCCACATCCAGTCCAGGCTTTCAAGGAGTACCTTTACTCCAGTCTGTTCTGCAGCTTCGACAGGAAGAAAGCACAGTGACGCGCAAGCTGCGAATGCTCCGCCGTAGTGAGCAGCTGGAGCTTCAAATGCGCTGCCCTCAGCTTCGGGTCTTACTTAGATTTGCAGCTTAGCTTGGCTGCGAAGGGAAAGGCTCAGTTGCGCCTCAATGCCCACTACCTTCTGTGCAGGATTGTGCAGGCTTGTTTCCGCCGAGGCTTCGTGGGAGCTGCCCACCCGAACTGAAGAATGACATGGTGTTGGACGAGGATTCCTTCACGACAGGCCAGTGCCCGGCCTCTTCAATGCAACATTTTCTTAGGAACATTCCCTCCCTCCAAGGCCGGGAGCAGTACATCGTGAATTGGTGGCCAGCCAAAAACACCAAGGCGGCTGTGGGGGGTCTGGAGATGTGGCTGATCAACCCATGTGGGGGCACTTCTCCTTTAAACGGTGGCTTTTCAGGGATAAGGAAAAGCGTGTCGTGTCAATTGTCATCACGCAGATCCAGGAAGCCATGGGATTTCCTGGCAGCAGAGATTAACCGCGCCTCCAACACCGCAACAATAACAATTTGATTTTGCAGATTTAGAAGCCTGTCTTGGCGCATGCGAGAATATTGGCAGAATATCAAAGACAAGAGCTCCTAACAAAAGTTTGCCTACCTTATACTTCTGCTTATGTATCTGAACACAGCTGGCTCATCATGACGACATCATACATGAGGTGCACCAACATGTTGCAGTGAGCTTTCAGGCTGCCGAGGCGCGGGCAAAGCAGCTCGCAGAGATTGAGGCGCAGGCAAAGCAAGCAGCTCAGAAGCTTGGCTCGCAAAATTAGGCTTGTGCCTGCCGATTGTCATAATCATAAGCTTCCAGCCTGTGTGGACGTTTCTTTGAATTTCATTGTAGCAGACATACTCTGCTGACTTGTTTGAGCATTCCTCGCTTTGGTCACCAATCATGGGATGTGTTGTGGCACTGCTCAGTCAGGAAGTCAGGAACGCTCCTAACCTTTTGTCTCATTGATCTTGCAGAAGCTGAGGGAGAGAAAAGCTGCAGCCCGAAGCTCAAGGGGTGACTGCAAGTTGGAATGATCACAGATTCTGGGTACGTTTGCAGCATGCTGACAAACCAAAAAGCGTCTCACTGACTTTGAAAAGCAAAGGCAGAGAAAGAAGCAGAAAAGCAGAAGGAGACCGGAAGAGCACTTCAGAAAACCCGGGATATTGGTATTGACACTACGTACTCTCGTATCGTGTGCACAAGGGTCTGACGTAGCAGCCCAGCCTTGGTGTGCGTTGGCCATTCAGTGGTAGCGAGGAGAAAGATGCCAAAGCAGCAAAGGAAGGCAGGGAGAAGTCCGAAGAAGCTGGAGGCCAGTCCCGCCTGTTTGGAGTTGGCTGGCTTGAGTCTAACAGATCCGTCCAGAGGCGTCAAGCCTGCCGACGACACGGGAGGAGGAACCAGCGCTGATTCTGTCCTGAGCCTACAATCACAGAGAAGCCTGTCACTGCATATCAAGCATTTCCACATGCCCCTTCGGCACCAAGATTGTCGCTGAAGAGCAGCAGTATATGTACGAGCCCTTCGAGCTCGTCACAAATTCCCGGCGACGACTGCAGGCTAGGCGGCTAGGTCCAACCGGTAGCTCTTCGTCCTATCTTCGGGGCAGATGGAAGACAGCACTCCGGCAGATCCACCTGCTGCAATCCCTGTCGGCGGATTATCGCTTGCACTTCAACGAGCTCTTCAAGGCCTTCATCGAATGCCAGGGTGAAGAGTAGGGAGCCCGTGGAAATCTGGTAGGCATGCCAAAGCGACAAAAAGAACATCATCGCACGAAGCCCAGGGTTGCCGTAGCTATTTGCATGGGTCGGGATGGTGCTGGGTTTGCTGACTAAGTCAGGATGGGATCAAGGAAAAGTGCAGCCGCATACGGCAAATTCTTGGAGCGCCTTGGCAACCTAGTCCTGCCGCACAGACTGTTAACTGCTATATGGGCACCCATATGTTACAAGCTCCCATCGTCCAACGACTGAGGAACTTCAGATTGAGGAGGAGGTTCCTGAACCAACCTTGCACGAGGTCGAAGATGCCGATTCCGTTCTGAAGGTTAAGGACCGTCGCCCATCTTACTACACAGGCTGCTTGCCCCTGCAACTGCCATCCATATTGAGAGGACCATGAGATAACTGTTGAGAAGTGGATCTCGCCGGAAGAGCAGCTTGTCTTCATCATCTCTTTCTGGATGCCCTTTCCTGCCAGATCATGTGAGCTGAGCAAAGGAAGAAAGCATTGGAAGAGGCTGCAGCGAAAGAAGAGGTGTCCCACACTCACATGTTCCGATGAAGTACGTAGCCTTATTTGACACGTATGTCAACATTTGTGCGACAGGCAGTGGTATGCTGTTAGCAGTCGCCGGCAAGGCTTCTAGCATGATCCGTAAATACAGGAGCGCTTGCGACAGCTCCGAGAAAACGATGCTGGCCAGCGCGCATTGGCGGGATGCCTTGACAAATCCAACCTACTCACTCATTGCATACTGCCGTAATCTCTGCTGCATCCAGCAAATGACATCTTGAGCGCTTTGGGGCTTCAGGTGCAAATGATGGGCGGGACACTCAAGACGAAGAAGGCCGGGTGACTCTGGATGCAACAAGGAGCATGACAGGCACAACGGAGCACACAAAGTCCACGCGTACAGAATACACTCTGAACACTCTTCCCCTTGTCCAGGACCTCACGCCTTTGGAAATCGTTCTGGACAAGGAACCTTGGATGGATGAAATCCCGGAAGACGATATGCTTGGATCTTGGCTCAGCCGCTGGTGCTATTTTTGTCCCAGCCTGCTTGGTTTGAAAGGTCTGAGGCTCAAAAACTGGCCTTTGCCGAGTACCAGGCTAAGGAAAAGGCCTCCATCCATACCCGACAGCATGCTCGATGCTTGAGTTCCTGTCCAGCTCAGCTTCACATGATCTAAGTTTTGCACGGAGTTGACGCGGTGCGGCAGGCTCTCGCTGAAGCGCAGGATGCGTATCGAAAGCAGCTCTCAGCAGAACTGTGATCTGGCCACGTATTCGACAGGTGTGTTCCGCAGGTCCTTTTAAATGCTGAGCCTTTAAAATTCAATGGTTTTAGGTTTCTGCTATTTTTGGCGGTCCCGGATTTGACGGATAATTAAGGGACCCCAAAACATTCGTACTATGCAGTTACAGGCAGCTGCTGGACCCCCCCTTAGGAAACATGATTGCTAGGCCTCCTCGCCCACAAGCGGTCTCATAAGAAATCGATAGTGTTGGACCTGGCTTGGAACTTTAAAATCCGGAATTTTGAGGTCCTCAAAATCAGGAGGTTGGAGGTTCTGGAAGCTCTGGACAAGGGGTTCTAGTCTAAGTAACAAAAGGCAGCTTGGATTAGGACCCTAAACTAAATACCTACTGCCTGCCATGCTTTTCAAAGCAAATTAGGTTTATCTATTCTAGTCACTTATTCTCCGAATTAACTTGTTTGGCCGCCCAACTTCGCACAATTATGGGACCTCAAACGAACCCGGGGGGGTGCTGAATAATTTCGGCGGAACTTCACACAATTAGGAACCCCACACTACTCGGGACCAAACATTATGATGATGACAGGAAAACCCTCCGAGCTGGCGTTCAAGAATTGCAACGGCCCCAGCTGTGGCTGATTGCAATTGGTGGGGCTGGGACATGATGGGGTGCGATGTTATCACAAGAGGGTGAAAGAACCCACAAACTCTTCATAGTCAGACTTGCGTCGCTGATTGTGTGACACAATGCGACACAGGACGCTGCAGTTCGAAGGCTTACTGAAAAAGCTGCATCATGAACGCAGGAGGCCAAGATCTCACGCCCGGTGAGTCATACCAGAATCAGCAAGTGCTACATTGAAGTTGTCCCAGCCTTCATAGCAAGGCTTCGCTCATGATGCTAAATTTCTTTGCCAAGAACTGCACCGCCCCTGGCTATCCCTGTAACGCAAACTGCTGTTGAAGTTGTGTGCGCAAGGGATTGAGGAGATAGGAACGCGGGTTGTTGCACTGTTGGACTCGCTCAGGTACTGTGCCCGACTGCAGCTGGCACTGCTACAAAATGTGGAGGACAATCTTGTGCGCGAACAGGCCCACTTTGATCTGGCAAACCCCTCATCTTTTTCCTGTCAGTTTCTGATTTGCCTCCCTAAATTCCACTCTGAGGCCGCAGCGCAGGAGAAGGTGCAAGCCTGCGACGCGCGGTTCAATGTTGGACCCCCGGCACGATGCAGTGCAAGAATAGAAGGCTGTGTCTGTCGAATTAGGCTTTCTCATCCGAAGTGCAGAAGGCGAAGGGAGAACAGGCCTGCCCTCCTCCTGACTGTTGAAGTGTAGAGCGGATTAGAGCGGCACAAAGCGGCGATCTGCAATTGCCTACCTACCTCCAACCAAGGGATTAGACCCACGGCCATTGCTGCATCCGCGAACAGATCATGTGACGGAGTATCCACTATCGTTCAATCACAGGACGATCGCGTAAGATACGAGAAGGAGGCGGGATCTTCGAAGCAAGCTTAGGAGGGCTCCCAAAGGCGAAGAGATAGTCGAGCCCTGCACAATGCTTTCAGGTCTCCTCTGCCCAGCACTTCAGGCAGGCGTTTGCAAACTCCACCCTGGAAGCAAATGTCCACACCTTAGCTCGAAGGGCCAAGTTTGCTGGGCTTCATGCATGCATGAGTACAGAGACTCGGATTGTCAAGGCCATTACAGCTCTTCTGCAGACGGCATCTCAGATCCAAGCTCGAACCGAATGTTGAGTTGTGAATCTACTACGTTTTTGAGTAACTGTGGCTTTCAAAATTTTATAGGCTTTTCCGCAAGAAGAAGGAGCTCAATCGGGCTGGCTACTCACTGCGGGTCACTTCGCATACTTGGTCATAGCCGAGCCCTTTTTAGAGAGTCAGGCAAAGTCCTTTGCTTCTGAAGATGGTCAACGAATGCGCAGAAGTGCTCGCCGCTCTGTAGATTCTGTAGCTCGTGAGCTCTTTGCCTTTAAGGCTTTCCAGATTTTAGGTCGGGAATCTGTATGAGGCCTCGCAAGTCGGGCTCCCGAAGGGCGTGCCAGGCTTTAGCCTCCAGGAGGCAACCCCTGAGCTTTGTCAAGGGAAGTTTGGCGTTTCTCCACATGCAAAACGATTTCACACACAGGATGGATCAGCAGATCCATATCTGGATCTAGGGGTAGAGCCCGAGTCCTGGAGGAAGCCTTGACCTGCGTGTTGCAAGTCCTCGCCCAAAGCGCACCGCAGACTTTCTGAGGCAGAAGCATGCTCAAGCTCAAGTCGAAGATGACATCAAATTCGAGGCTGCTCCAGCAAGACAGGTTGCGGAAATGTCCCTATAAGACTGCCAAGGATTGCCCGGAAGGTGTCGATGAGGACTTCAAGCTGCGTGCGATCTCTCGGGCCGCTGTAAAGCATCGTAGGGCGAAAATCCGAAGGACAGCTTCAACCGAATGCTGGAGCTTCGAGCCGAGAAGCTTCAAGCAGAGGCGGAAGTTGCGCGGGGCGTCGCGGCCACAGCTTTGTTCGACGACAAGACACGACAAGACTGCCGCCACTGCCATGAAAGCTATGTAGCTATTCAGGCAGCTGTGCTCAGCGAAATGGGCGGCTTCCTTGGGCATTTAGAGCGCGAGCCCTCTCCTGAGATTGCTATGATGTGTGAGAAGCACGTTCAATAGCTTGCCTTGCAAGGTGCTCAGAAGCCAAAGCAGAGAACGACCGACTGGAGAGAGAGCTCCGCGAGCACAAGGACAGTTGAATCCAACCCGGCAAGCAGTCAGATGGCACTTGATGGCACTCACTCTCCCTGAGGGGCTTATGAGCCGCGAGCTCTACGACATTGAAATCCTTTTCAAGCTGAAGCAGGGTCAGGCAGCGTCTCGAATGGCGGTCTTTCAGAACTGACGAAGCCTGAAGAGCCCCTTACTCTCCAGGTGGAAGTCCCTCAAGCAGCAGTGGTCACCGACTACTCGGACGCGATCGTCATTGATCACGAGGAGTGGTTAAGTTCATAACGTCTCAAGCAAAAGCTTGTTCGTGCAGGTCGTGGAGTCGCGCAACAGAAGAATCACTGAACTGGGCAAGGACAAGGTGCATATCCTGACGAAAATCAAGGACCTAGCGTTGCGTTTTTCTTATACATGTTTTCAATGACGCACTTGACACAAGGAGTTCAGAAAATCTCTGAGCACTCTGGACTGGGAGCACGAGATGCTGGCGCTCCAAACAACAGACCTTGAGGCACAACACAGAAACATGCAGGGGGCATCTGCCTGGATCCAGTTCACATCGCTTCATTTGGGAAAAGGATGGGATTGCCGTCAGGAGCGTACAAAGGATGTACACATGCTGCGGGTAACGAAGGCACGTGCCTCTTTCGCATCACTCGACTGTCAGCGCGGTGCAGTCAGCTTCAGAAGTTTACCTTCAGGACCTACAGTCGCTGCTGAAGGGTGGCGAGGAAGGCGGGGCGGCGGGACATCCAACAAAAACTAATGCCTGGCAACTTCAGCTCCGGTTCCAGGCAGAAACAAGGCGGAGTCAGATCTGCTTGAGCGTCCCTCTCCAAGTCTCAAAATGTCGCAGATTCAGAGACCAGGTCGAATGAAGGAAGTTGGATGTCTGATCAGGCAAGATCGAGCACCTGAGCGAAGCAACCGAGAAAAAGGAGCAGGTTCCCATCGGTTCCCGTGGGATGCATTGCCGGCACAAGCTGCACAATAGAAAGCTTAGTTCCTGAAATAGCATGGCATTGATGAAGGCCCTTAAGAAGCAGCACTCGATGCTTGCCCATGCTGCCAAGCTACGTTCCTCGGCTGAGATGAATCCCAAGATATCCTCAGACAGACCTTAAGCACAGGCACTGGGATAGACTTTCTTCTATTCCATACAGCGGCCTGGGGAGCCATTGAGACCCTGATCTCAATCCTAATATCCCTTCTGCCGCTCAGGAAAGAATGAAAACGGAATGCTGGAAAAGCCACGCTTGCGAGATTCACTCGGTTTTCTTGAGCAGGGTGGCATGCGGGCTTTGAAACTTCTTGGCCAGGATTACAAATATAGTCATGATCAGTCAGTACATGTAGGTAGATATACCTATTGCTGTTGCCAGGAAGTTGCGCGAGCTACAGCAGAATGTCATTCAGCGTGAGCACATCCGGCGGCTGCGAGCACCTTCCGGGCAGCCCCAGAAGACCGGAGGTGGTGGTCGTGTTGAGGACTGGTCTGCCGGCATCCAGTCAGGGTGATTCAGTGCGCTTAGGTCTCGCGTCAGCTTCTTTTTTCGTCAGGCGAATCATCGCTGAAGAAGAATATCAGCATATATTAGCTTTTGGTGGCGCTTGGTCTTGGCGAAGCAGGTTGACATGTGCAGACCATTGAGCATTCATTGAACCCTCGCAGCCCAAAACATCCAATCTGCGTGGCCTTCCAGTGCAGGCATGGCTCAAGGCGGAAGGCGTGGGAGCGTGAGTAACAATCAGGTAATTGTTCATCAAATTTATCTTTTTGAGTCAAAAGTGTATGCTTCGCTTCCGGCCAACGTCGTTTCGGGTGTGAACAAATCCAGGTCGCGGCGGGGGGTTAAGAGATGCGACTCGGGGTCAGACGTGAGGGTCATAAGGGCGTGCCACGGGTTGGAACGGCGTCCGGTTAACTCACCAGATGAAGTGCTGGCGAGTCCCAAGGCGTCTCGGGCCTGTCTTGAGAACTTTCCGCCAGAGATCCCCTGAGGGTCAACGTGTTTTGCTGGGACGGTGCCAGGGGAGAGAAGCAGCAAGGTGACAAACAGCCCAAATAGCCCAAGCTCTCCCAAAACCGGGGAACGGCATCGGCTCTTGGTGCAGCCCTTCATTTGCTTCACAACTCGGCCGCAGGGCAAGGCTACAGTACGGCAGGCCGCCAAACTAAACGGTTGCAAAGCACCACCACATGGCGACCATCGGAGACCGATGCATGATGCATGAATGTTTGTTCGCTGCTCGCTGTAGCACGAGGGCTACGGCATCACATTTTCTCGAAACAGTAGGCAATCATAAAGCTTCATCTGTCCAATCTTGCTAGGAGGATGAAGGAGCCGCGAAGGCAGCGCAAGCAGCCTTCAAAGAGGCAGGCTGCTGATGGTGATGTGTCCACATCGATTAAAGATGATCGGATGTTTTCGGTCGCGTAGGGATACCAGCGCAGCCAAGAGAAGGTCTTGAGTCCTGGTTGGTGTTCCTTCCTTTTTTTGAACACAGGAGCTTAAGAAGAGCAGCTTGATGTGCGCAAGTAACGGAATGATTTCGCATTGTTCCCGCACAGATGTTGTAAAGGCCCCTGTTTGAGGCTATTTGGGCAGGTCATGTCAGATCGCTTGCAAAGCGCACCATTTCTTTCCAGGGTAGGCTTCTGCCTTTTGCGCTCTTCTCCATATGGCACGATTAGCCGTGATGTCAGCCTGCCTGCTCAGTTGCGAAGCCGACAGAAGCTCATGGAGATGGCTTCTGCCTCAATTTCGGGATGTGCTGCTTGCAAAGAGTTGCATGCAACAAAGGCAAAGAAGAACACAGAGGAGATCGAGATCCTGCACAAGGACCGTCCAGATCGAAGTAACAAACTGCTTCAAGCTGTGAAGATGCTTTTGTACACGACCTTGGTCATTGGTTTTGAGCTGCATGATGCACAACAACTACTGGCTGCTGCGCTGGCAAAGTCACAGGAGCTGGACCGTTTGAGACAAAGGACTTTCCCTTCGTTCGTCCAGTTGCACGAGGCCGATCTTTATGTGAAAGTTATCTGTGCCGCAAGACAGCGTTTGGAATGACAATCTTCCAGGATCGACCGGCGAACCCAGACCATCGCTGAGAATCTCGCCGTTGTCAAACTATCAGTCATTACGGTAGAAGCAAACTGCATCTTTCAATTAAGCAGTTTCATCATGTCGCCACATTCATGTCACGAATCACTTTGCTAAATTTGCATGCCCTTCGCCAAAAACAGTCTCACAATAGCTCCTGTCTCACTGTCTCACTTGAGTGCTGAGTGCACTCATTTCACTCATGCAAGGTTAGTTGTGTGACGGGCCACAGCCTTTGCAAGTATCATAGACATGGCGACGGATGTTGGCGCTGCCAAGATGGTCAGCCCGCATTTTGAAGCACATGTGCTTGTGTTAGCGAAGTGAGGCAAAACTGACCATGGCCTTGATCAGTTAGGTGCAAAGAGATAGGCAGTTAAAGTAACTAATGTTAAATATTTGTTCTTTAAAGCCGGTATCCGATGTGCAGCTCCGGGCGTGAGAGAGTGCACATTGGAGCCAAAGGACAAATCCAGATGAGACCTAGTAGGCAAGCTGTCACAGCAGACCCAGAGCTCTTGAGTTTCAATCGTAGAACAACGGTAAAACAACAGCAAACCAGCCCTGTGTGTAGCTTTGCGACGCTGAGGCAATAATTTAATTGTCTGCCCACGACCGCCTGCCCGTGGCTTTTTAGCTCTCGGGTTTCAGAGCCCCGTGCGCCGGGCAGTTGGCAGGCGCGCTCGGGCGCTCAGGGTGCCGATTCTACCCTTATCCAAGGGGTCTGGCTTCAATTCAAGTCCATGATAAGACATATCCTGGAAGACTGCTTGCATTCAAGGGCTCAAATAGTATTCAAAGTGATGTGCAGTCCTCTGTTGAGGCGTTTTCGAAGATGAGGATTGAAAAGTTTGCTTCTCAGACTGAGGATGTTCCTGCTCTGCTTGCACTCAGTGTCATTGCTTGGGCAAAGAGGATTGCATGAGCAAGCTGTTGTAGGTAAGCTGTTCGGTGCGGGCGACGAATTGGCAGCCTAGGTGCTGGTTCTGCTCCAGCAACGTATACCCCGGCCATGGCATCATGCTGCTTCTGCCTGTTTGAGAAGTCATCTGAGTGCTTAATTGACAATCTCGGCATGACATAGGTTCGTGCGAAACGACTGCAAGACCTTCCGGTTTTGCCGAAGAAAGCTCAGATTTTGAGATGTATGTTTGCTGCGCTTCGCTTATGGCTTCTGTTACACAGCTCGTGCAAGGATCAAAGTGTCATAAGCACTTCAAGATGAAGCACAATCCTCGAAAGTTAAAATGGACGAAGGCCACATCTTGAAGCCCGTGCCTCCTGATCCAAGGGCAAAGATGTGCTGCCTTGTCTCAGGCATACCGCCGTGCGCGCGGAAAGGACGTGCTATGATGCTGGTAGCTTTTGATGTTCATCACTGCTCAATCCACGAAAGGAGATGGTTGTCGACTCTACCTTTAACTTCGAGAAAAAGCGCTTGACCCCAACCAGGCTGGGAAGCAAGACCCCCCAAAATCAAGTTTCACTACATGAGTCTGCAATGTTTGCATGGGTGCTCATTACAAGTTCGAAACGAAGCATAGCTATTAGACAGGTACAACCGGAACTTGATGGTCAAGACAGCCGTTCGCTCAGGGACCATCCGCGTTGCCCCGTATCGTGTTACGCTTTGGTTGTATCGGCGGCTCTGTGGGGCTAAGGTGCGGGCAATGCAGATTGTAGAGAGGATCAGGTCGGTGAGGAAAGAGTCGGAAGCCTGGCTGTCAGTTTGCCCTGACAAAAAAAAAGACTTGAAGATCTGCTGCGACATGTTGCGTGAAGGCGATTCCACAAGGCCAGACTTGCTGCGCAACTCAGGCGGAGCACAGCAGATAGCATGCGCAGGTTGTCATAAACTAGCAAAGTGCACTGGCACACTTGCCCTCATCTGTAAAGGCAAAGGTGCCTGTGCTGCAGGAATCGTCAGACCAGCGCACAGAAGGAAATTGTCCCAAGCTGAGGAATTGAAAAATCTGAGGATTGCCGAAGCGCAGCACGATTGCTCTTGTGCGGCCAGCCTGAGCATGCCAGAGCAAAGGCGAAGAGTGCCCACTTGCTGGAGGGGCCCAACAAGGAAAAGGCACTCCGCTACCAGAAGGACATGGGATGGACAGAGAATGCCGCAGAATGAACACCAAGCTCACTTGTGGGCAGGAGTTTGCTGGATCTACGAAGGCAAAAGCCAGACAAAAAGTCAAGGCTCAGAGTCCAAGCCGCCATAGGCTGCTAAGAAATCTGTGACGTGACAGCTTGTGGTTGCAGGTCGAGAAAGCTGCTGGCGGCTCAATGGAAGTCGAAGAGTAGATGTGAACCACATCTCCTGGAATGCTTTGTACATAGCTTGGAAGGGCCAGCCAATCAATGCAAACACAGATACCGCGGCTCTGACAGATAGCCTTTGGTTCATGGCACTGGTGTTTGTTGCGATTCTGTGGCGCTCGTGAGACCCTCGTGTATAATGACGCAATGCAGCTTGGCAGCGCTCCAAGAGCGCTCCTCTGACGCTGCATTTGGCAAAGCCCGCCTCGGGAACCGCACTGCAGGCTCACCAGGCTGATCATGCCCGAAGGCTGTCAGACAGTGTGCAGCGTCCAAAAAAAGGTGCAGGTCCTCGGCGGCGTCCACGTTGTGCTTTAGTTTTGCTTCGCCGTGAGATTGGGGTTGAAACCTAACGACTTTGTGCGGATGTGGGACACTACTCCGAGTGGCCAACAAAGAATTGCCGCCGTGTGTTGTTAACATTCTGAGAAGCAGTTCAGCGCTGCAAAACCCGCGTGTCTCAAGACAAGGCATCCCGGAAATGCATGAGGGTAGTTAGAAAGGCAGCTGACCGTCTGTGGCCCCATGGAGTCGAAGTATCTCTTGTACACACCAAGAAACATGGTTCGTATTTCCGCTGCAAGTACAGTAATTTGCATCGTCAGCGCATCTATAAAATAGTTGCAATATATTGAAACACTTGCACTAGGGGCAGCGCCCCGAGTGCTCTGGACATGGCGACTATGGTTTCTTGGTTCGGATCTGGTGGCAACAAGCGCATCGGTCGAGCGGCATGCTACTTGTCTTTGTCGAGGTTCCTGGCCGCAAGCCGCGCCAGAAAGAAAGCAAAGGCATCCCGCCGCTGCGACCTCGAATGACATTACTGCTGGGCAAGCCTGGTCTGACTGAGAAGTGCGGTGGAAGTTGTGGATTCTCCTCGGCAACCCAGGCTGACGAAGAATGAGGTGATTCATATCACTTCGGCAGAGGCTGAACTTGTGCCCGGCCCGCGGACATTCTGAGATGTACTCCGGGATGCAGCGCGCATGCCATCATACCAGGCCGTTTCAGGACGAGAAGCTGGAAATCTACTGCAGAGAGCGTGGGCCCAGATTTCATTGCAATCGAAGAAGTGCATAACCCACCCATCGGTTTGTGCATTGATGAAGCATCTGACTGCCTGAAACAGCATCTAACAGCGTAATTAGGCATGATGACATCGCCGCCTCATTTACAGAAGCCCGCGAGGCTCAAGCTTACGTATTACATGCTCACATTCTTTCTCTTTCAATCATGCTGCCTTGGAGAGATGCGGATGCATGTCAGGGGCGCGGCGTCCTGGCAAAGCTTTATGACCAGCGGAACAAAGAGGTGCGTCATCCGCATGGCTCGTGCGCGATTGCATGAACTCATGCATGCCTACATTTTCGACAGATCCTGGACCGCTTGGTGGCAATGCGAGCAAAGTCTGACAAAGAAGCGAAAGTGAATCTGGACCAGCTCAAGGCCAGCAGTTGCGATGCCAAAAGCGGTATTGAGTTTGCATGTCCTTGCGCATCAGGACTTCTGCAAAGAATTCGTGGACACTGTTGCTGAGCGAAAAAGAACTTGGAAGCAGAAGTTTGTGCGCTTCTGAGAATTATCAGACACGCAAGTTCTGCACCACTCCAAAGACTGCGGGACGCACGCTTCCTCAGCGTTCCACCGTCAACCAGGCCGATGATAAGAATGAGCTGACAACGCGATCTACAAAAATGGGTCAACCTCTTAATCTTGCACGCAAATGTCTGCAGACATGAGCCGTAGTGATTCGATAGAGCATTTTGTTGCAGGTTGATGACGGCCTGGTGTTGAATATTAAGCTTCGCTGGGCGCTGAAGGTGAAACCATCACAGCCTTGGACGAAGCTATCGTCCAAGAACACGAGGACAGTATACTGAGCGTGCTCAAGCATCATCGTGCGAGCATACACAACCGGGTCATCACTCTGGGCATGGCAGAATTTGTTCGTTTGTTGTTCAACTTGTCTAGGGTGAATGGTTGCATGCCTCTGTGTGCCATAGCTGACATGAACGGAAATGGAGGGCACCTGTGGAATGGTCGCTGAAGTATGGGCAGGACTGCCTTGCCCACGCGGCGGCTGAAACGGAACCGCTGCTGGCTGCCTTGCGAAAGCGCAGAACTCAGAGCTGATCGAAAATGCGGACCCGCGCAACAGAATGAAGCTAAATGAAGCCGCAGCAGTCAGGCCCTGAGGGCTTGCAAATGGATTCCTTCGGTTCAGGAAGTGCTGGCGCGCTCAACATTGATTTGGGCATGCAGCTTCTTTCCAGCTGACTAATGTTGGGTTCGGAATATATTAAGCCCCTACCCCCTCTCCTCCAAACAAGTAGAGGATTCTAAATATTCCCGGGTCCCCAAAACAAAGTTCGGCAAACTTGTTCGGAGAGTCCCAGAAGATTTCATAAACCCTTAACCCTAAAACCTGGAAAAGAAGACTCTCTCTCGGGCTCAGAGCTAAAGCCTCCGCCACAGAGCTATCTGCCTGCCTCACTCGGCTACTTGTGTTCAATCGGATACTCTTTCTTATTTCTGCTATGAAGAGGCTAATCCCAAAACCTTGAAATGCAAACCACTTGCTTTCTGGCCAAAGGGCTCCAGGACTCAGATCTCCAGGCCTAGGGCTTCAGATATACCTGCAATTAACAACTCAATCATGCGGCCGGGCCCCCGATTATTCCTTACCCTTTTCAATAGCTATTATTCTTTCTGGCAGCGTCGGTATACTGCCCCTCAGCAGGAAAGATGGGCTGGGCTGCTCGAATAACAAGCAGTTTCATGTTTTATAAGAGATCGGTGGTTTCTGGCAAGTCTACAAGGTTCAATTATGTATGTGTTGCTTTGTCTAAACACATGCTTTTACCAGTTACTACTTAATTAGGGTTTCCGTTGCTTAGACTGGCTGGCTTCTTTGGCTTCCGTTTCTTGTGTTTTCTTTCTTCGACGTTTTCCAGGGCAGAGCATGGATTTGTTCCGTTCCCGTGTTGTCATTAACCCCTTCAAACCACAAATCGCTTTATTACGAACCAATTTACTAATCCGACCCCAACATTAAATTCCAAGAATGTCCAAGAGCAAGGTACCTGAAAGATCTTGAAAGGCTAGTTGGCTCTCGCAACGTGCAACCAACGATTTGAAACAACATGGGAATCAAAACCAAGGCGCAGCATTGATTGAATGTATAAGGCTGATGAAGGCTGAGCTTCCATAGCACCACCAGAGAGCTAAAGCCCTGCTAACATGTCCCCCTGCACTGGTTATGCAAAGACGGGAACCGTGTAGGGCGCAAGCATGGCTCTGAGTGACGCAAAGCTTCAAAGGGAACAGGAGTCTTACTTTGGGGCTAGAATCTTTGGCAAGCTTACAAGACAGCTTTGGCAGTTGTGAGTAAGTCCTCACACAGACTGCAGAGCCGAAGCCTTTCTTCCTGACTTTGTGAGTCCCCCAATGCCCAGGGGTGGGCTACGAATGGTCCCGTAGCTTCTTGCAGAGGAAGAATTTTTTTGTGTCGAGGGTTACAATGACAACTGCTTTGCCATCTTGTGCGCTTGAGATCTTATATGGCTGCAGACAGGGCATGGCCTGCAGCCAGAACGGCCTTCTGGTTGAGTGTCGTCCAAAAACCCATGCTTTCGTTTCTATATGGCCCCGAACAGGATACGCAAGACGAAGAATGTACTATAAGCTATAAGCTTATAAGTACCAGTCCTACGAAAGCAATTCAAATAAACTCTGCCCGCGCAAGGCGCTTGTAAGCTTCGCGCAAGCGCACTCCAAGGGGCATTGCTGGGATAAGGAATATCGGACAACCCCGAATTGACTGGAAGTCAAAATAGACCGAGCTTGAACTTTCAATCCGAGTTGGCTCGCACCAAGCCCAAAGTCACAGCGCGCTGAGGCACAATGACTTCCTGGCTGAGCAGGCACGCAAAATCACGCAAACAAGTTCTGATGCTAGACGCTGTGACATATGCATCACTAGTCTTGCTCTATGCCAGATGCGGAAATCAGACGTTGTTGTCTAGTGGTCGTGGTGGCCAGGTGGCTGAACGATCTGAAGAGCATGATCGCTTCATGGGCGACATGCACAGCCGCTTTAGCTCGTTGAGGAGAAACCATTTGGCCCGTGTCTCACGTTCTCACCCTTGACATGTCAAAATGCTCTTCGCAGGAGAAGACTGGCAGAGGAAAGGGAGGCTGGCATGGTGGGTCTTCGTAGTTTAATGAAACTCCCAGCTTCCAACCCAGAGCTTCCGCCAATCCTCACGTCCCTTCAATTTGGCTCCAGGCCCGCCGCGAGAGAGGTCACGAAATGCGACAGCGTGCCGAAGATCGGTTCAGCTCGTAACCCCGGCAACTGTTTGACTCGTGTCGGGTAAGAGTTCGTGGCTTTTCTGTTTTGGAAAATGAATGCTGCGTGGCGGGCGCTGCAGCATCCCGATATGAGGACGCAGCATTTACTTATGGCTCAGTCAGATGACTAAGCAAACAAGTCCTCCCAGATTCAACGACTTCGATCTTGTGGCAGCCTAGCGGCTAAGCCAGCATCCCCCCGCCTTGCCTCCAGCTTGCATTTGTGCATCTTTCTGTATGGAATAAAGCCACAGTTCCTTGCCACCGTCGTACTGGAAATGTTCGGAGAACGATTGTCATGCGACTCTTGAGACAACTTTTCAAGGCTATGCGAACGAGATTCCCTGTTGCAAGCATTATTCATGGGCCAGGCTAGACACCAGGATCAAGCAGAAGGCTTCTTCTGGTTCAAGCATCGCAGAGGAAATGCCTGACATCCCTGCTTGTGTCAGGAGCCTGAGGTGAAGAGACATCTCGAGGATGTCAGGGCAAGGCCAGACTTTCTCCAGCTTTGGGAATCTCAAGCCTGATGCAGTCGGGTGAAGGATGACCACGGAGCTCCAGATGCGTTCCGCAAGCCAGGAAAGCATGGCAGACAACTTAATGTATCCTTAATCTCCTTACAGCTCGAACCTGGCTTCTGGAGCCGAGGTGCAAGACATGATGCGCTTCATGGCCCACTTCGAGAAGACTGGGCATTTCCAAGGGGCTTGCGGGGAGGGTCCAAGTCTATAAGGTGACTTTGCAGGCTTCTCATTTTCGGGATGTGGAGCCAGTTCATCCTAGCGGCTGGAGTGCAGAAATCAAACCGAGAGGTCGCTGCTTGGTACTATTTCTTCCATGTAGTGTTGATGGAGAGTTGAAGATTCAAGGCCTTGTGCGCAGATTGTGAAGTAGTCGGGTGAGGCTATACAGAAGGTGCTGGGAGCGCCGCGGCTGATCCGCGCCAGGAGCATTTCGGAATCCGGGCAGCGCCAAGAGAAGACGAAGGCAGAGGGCAGGAACAGCACAAGTCCATCTCCCCTACTGACCTGTAACGGAGCAGCATCAGTATGTAGGGTTTTCTGCGCTGGTCGCTCGAAGGCCCACTTGCACGCAATGAAGATGAAGCTGAGGGAGGAGGAGTAGAACTGACCACCTGCGCTAGCTGCCAACTGCTCGAAATTGGCTATATGAAAGCAGCTGACTGCCGCACACAGACCAGTTGTCTTTTTCTGTGGTTTCTGGAGTATCCTGGATGCCTGGATCCCCTTGCTGAGGGAATTCACTTTCTGTAGTTCGTGTCACTCTGACGGGCAGCCACTCAAGGTGCAGTCCTGCTCCGAGCCCAGTAAAAGACTTAAAGACTTTGTCCGCGCTTGAGCTTCTCTAAGCTTGCAATAATCCGCCAGAACTGGGCCAGAAAACAGTGCTGCTAATATCTGCTAACAGTGCAGGTGGAAAGGTTAGTGCAGCAGCAGTAGGCACAATGGGGCGTAGGTATTGCCCAACAGCTACAGTACCTGCCTCAGCATTGGCTCGGGCATTTTGACACGGATTTGGCAGAGATGAACTCAAAACTGTTTGCATCATTATGGCGGGTGCGTGCACAACATTCATTAGTCCCAGAAGGGCTGCGCGAGCGTTCGTCGTACTAGCCAGGAACAAACAAACAACTATTCCCACACTTAGTGTTTTGGTCGATGCAATTTGGGCATCTTTTAGCTTTGGCTTCTTGGAGGCCGAGGTGGCATATTGAGAGGAGGATGTTGCCGCTGTTTTCTGCATGCTGGAGTTGCAGGTGAGCAATGTCTTTCAAAGACACATTCACCAAGGACACCCGGATGCTTGAAACAGTACTGTAGCCATTGCCAGAAAGTGAAAAGCACCAGGGGTGACTCCTATGCTCAATCAGCTCTCCGCAAGGATGATCAGAAGGAAGGCCTTCTTGGATATGACGACACGGCATTCTACTACTTTTTCAGCAGTGTCTTGCAACCATGTTTAACCTCCAGCACGAACCAGCTTTTCGAGTCATAAGCTTGATGGCAGGTGCTGGTAACCGTGGCCGTGCCGTGGACATGCTCAGTCATCTACAATTTTCTTTTTCCTGGTCAAGCCCAAGTAGAAAAGGACTGCTTCTCCCTTAGATATGAGGCAAGCAATGACTCAGAAAGCCACAGCCGGCCAGGATTTTCCGACAAAAAGTAAGTCTGGAAGTAAATACCATTACTGTCAAAGCCGGAGCCCCGTTTGCGGAAGCCTGAGTTGGCTGATGCACGCCTTGCCTCGTCGACAGGCTCGCAGATGGTGGACAAAATAGACAAGGCTCAGAAATAGTGGAACGCAGCTGCATCAAGGTTTCTTGTGTTGGCACGTCCAAGCCAGGCTCGCCAAAAGGCGAAGAGGATAAGTGCAGGTGCGCCTCCTTCCACTCCACACCTAGCAACCTGGTGAGAATTGTGCATGAATCTGCTAGCTTGCTTGTGGAAAGGATCCTCGCTGACCATGAGCATCAAGCTATCGTTATTGGCCGGCATTTGGCACAGAGCTTAGCTGGACGTGTCCCAAAATGAGGTGTGCGCGGACATCCGTTCCATACTCCAATCAATAGGGGATGGATCATCGCACGTTGCCCCGTTCCATACCTCCTCATTCCAAAACCTGATAAACATCGGCATATGCGATCCACTCAGTATGGGTCACTCCCATCGTTCCATACATTATGGACCCATGGGTTCGAGTGGCTCGTCAAACCAGGACTTTTGGGACACCCCCCAGCTCTAACTGCCTCACACCATCTCGCGGGCATGCCGAGGTTGACCATATACTTGATCCACCTGCATATTGGTGATGCGAAGGAGATCAAGAGGCAGGCTTCAGTCCAGCAGACCTTTCCCTTAAGATCAAAGCTCGGAAAAGGTTCGACCCATTTGAGATTCTGGAAGTCAGTCCTGGCGCATCCGCGCCGGAAGTAAAGAAGGCCAGGCGTAATCTGAGCCACCCTCATGTTGACATTATGCTGGCGGAAGTCGTGGGAAGGCATACCGGGCGCTCTCCCTGAAATACCATCCAGACAAGAATCCGGACGATCCGCTAGCTGCTTCCCGATTCATGCAGATCACAAAGGCATCAGCCCTGCAGATTGTGCTCGCGAGCGAGCCTGATCTAGAGTCCTGCCAGCACACGGCAAGTTTTCAAGGCGCACAATGCGCTGACGGATGAGACAGCCAAAGCCAACTACGAGAAGTGCTCGCATTGTTACCTTGGTGCTTGATGAACGGGTTATCTTAAGCTCACTTCAGCTCATTTCAGCTGTCAGGTACGGCAACCCCGATGGCCCTCAGACGTCGAAGGTTGGCATCGGTTTGTCCGGTCCTTTGATGACGGTGCTCGGCATGCTTGGAACATTACGTGCCATTCCTCACAGGCCTCGCTTCCTCTTGGAGAAAGAGAACCACCTGGTCTTTGTGGCATGTTGTTTGAGTAATCGCTCAGAGCACTTAGCCGGGCCTGGCCAGATGATCCTCTGCCTGTTCTTCTTCTTGCTGCTGTTCGCCATGGCCTTATGTAAAAGAAAAACAGCTCTGGCATATGTGCCGTACACCTTCAAACAGCGCTCAGACGCGGGTAACAATGTATGGCCATCGCGAGGTTGTTCCTATGGCTTTCATTTGCTATTACCAGAGGACTGCAAGTGTCAGTGCCCGGTCTCAGCAATCAAGCTTGAAATTGGAGTGGCAGCTGCGAGGTATTCTTTCAGCATCTCCACACATGTTGCAAAACTCTTGTGAACGCAGGACAAAGAACTATGCTGCCAATGGGGTCATGATCGAGACCCTGCAGTTCATGGGGCACCTTGGCAGAACAAGATGCATGTTGTGATCAGTCCTGAAGCCAATGGACAGTGCACAGAGCCGATTGAGGTATTACATCAATGAGGCATGCTGCCAAGTGTAGCGCTTCCTGTTAGAAACCGTTATTCTGAATCTGTTTAAGATTGCTCGAGTATTTAGCGAAGCGGTCCAGCCTGTACAAGGCCACACGCCTGAAAAATTGCCCCGAGCTTCTGGCAGCTTCAGCAGAGAGCAGGATGGACGCAAGATGATTGTGCTTCAGTGCTCTGGCATGGTGCATGTGCTCTGCCATATTCCTGGCCAGAGGGGGTGTCTGGCCTTGGGACCACAATGAGTATAGCTAGACATGTGCTTGCATACTTTTCCAAGCGTCTAACTGAAACAAAACATACGTGTCTATGATGTTTGTGACTGCATCTTGCTGCCAGGGGGATGGCCTTGAGGCCTGCTGACAATGCAGAAATGAAAGCGCAGTTCCCTCAGACTGGTGAGAGTTTATCCTTGTCCAGAACATGGCATCTGCTGAAGGCTGTCAGCGCAGGTCGTCGAGCACAAGAAGCGTCAGTTCACGGCTCCCATCATCATCAAGTGCGCCTGCAATGCGCTGGCAAGACTTCTCCTCGGTCTGCCCCGGCTGGCAGGAACAACTTCTTGCTTCTTGGCCACATGCAGCGGCTTCACCACCTCATGTCAGACGACCTCAGGGCAGATCTTGATGAGATGCTCAGGCAGCCTGGTGAGCTTTCACATAGTTCGTTGTATTTCGTGGTTGTGCTATTTGGATCTGGAAGATGATCTGGAAGATCAGCTAAGCATATGCTGAGCGCAGTGAGAAGGAAGACAGATGCGCATAGGCACAGGATGGCACAGGTAGAATCTTGTACCAATGATGGCATGGCAGGCACTCACAGAAGATCACGCAGGCGATGATCGAGATCGCCTGCATGCGCGAGTGGCTACTCCTCATCTCAACGTTGATACTGTTTGCACTTGATAGGTTACAGAGTGTGAGAAAGCCATGACATCAGCACTATGCCGCAAATGGGACTGTCACAGCAAGATGTGAGAAGACAGAAATGATCACAGCTGGCGTGTTTTCTGGATTCTTGCCCTCAGCTGAGGTTTTTTACTGCTCAAGCCATGATCGAGTTCCGACGCAGCCTCATACAGGCTACAGAAAGTGTTCGCGCAGCAAGTTCTACACAATCAGCAGGTCCCCTGTCTTCCCGGCTTGTCAGGAAGCAGGATAAAACGCGTACAAACAATAGCAATAGATAGCAATGATTCCAATGATAATTTGTGAGATACTTCCAGTCAGGTGGCCAGATCATCTAGTCTTAACGTGATGCAGTGAGTTACCCACATTCCCTGAAATTGAAGAATAACACGCACCTATGTCAAGACTTGGCAGCCGGTAGACGCATGCAGCAGGCCCTTGACGTCAAAAGCTCACAGCTCCTGCAGATTCCTCACTTCAATGAGGAGATCTTGAAGTCGTGTCCTCAGGGCGAATGGATTCGATCGAATCTTGCATGTCAGGAATCATAGATACAAGCAACCAATGTTACAAAGCCAATGTGGAAGTATGTGGAAGTCCACAGGCCAGGAAGACTCAGGGACCTGCGAGCCACGGCATTGAGCTGGGGAGAGCCGGACAAGCACTGCTACCCTGGCCATGTAAGGTGCTTGTGTGCTGCATATGAGAAGCCTTCCAGGATGGGCAGTCCCTATGACAGAAGTTCAGTCATCCCCCCCAGATTTTGAGCCTGCGTTCAGTAGTATACACCCTGCTGCCCGCCAAAGCCTTGGATTGCATGCGTACTCGAGTGACTGCCATCTTCAACCTTTGACTTGACTGCTATACAGTACCTATAGTCGACCTAGTCTCATGCCACAGCTACAATCAAATCAAGCCCCTCGGAACGGCAGCGTAAGGCATTGTCTGAAGGGCAAGAATGCTGCCACAGACTCAGACAGAATCGAGAAGAGATAGGTCTCATGTTTGTGATGCCTCGCACGATCCTGGTAAGAGTGCCCACAATGCCATCCTGCCGATTCCATTCTTGGGGCCAACAATCTAGACCGAAGCTGCAGGGTTGTTTCGGACTCGAGAAGCTGGGTTTCAAGGTTCAGCTTCTGGAACCAGACTTGCAGATTTTCGAGTTCATGTTTTGAATTCTGAGGCTTGAAGTTTGTTCAGGGGCTGTCGGGTTTGGAATTTTCAACCTGGCGGGTTGGCAATGGCCAACAAGCTGAGTGCCTGAAGTTTATTTGCACGTGCAATATGTCACAGTCACAGATTGCCCAGACCTCCACGCTGTTGGACTACCTGCAGAAAGACCGTGACCAGAGAAAGGTGGGAACATACGTGCTTGAGATATTATACAGATTTGCAAGCATTTGCGCAGCAGGGGCTCACTACCATGTCGCCTGACCAAGTGGCCGATGTGGAGGCTGCATAGGGATAACGACTTCAACAGCGGACGTTTTGCAACTTGCAAGTTGGATACCAGGCATTCACTGCCCACGTCAGCAACATGGAGCTGAAGGCAATAACAGAGGCCGCTTGGCGCGTGATGTCGGATTGCTCTGCAACAGCTGCAGCACGCCTCTGGTGAAGTAGGTGGAGGATGAGAAGGATATGGTCGTTGGTGACATTGCGACCGTCACTTGTCAGCTCACGCGCGCCGGCCCAGCTGAAGTCGTGCATCTGTTTGCCATGAGAGCAATCATCAAGAAATATGTTTTGGGAGTGCTTGAAAGGCGGAAAAATCTGCAAGAGGGTGAGGCGAGCAACGCTGCCACATCTACAGCTTAACAGACTGAAGCTACAGCTCGAATTTGAGCATCTGTGGTTGCTTGTCTCAGGCAATGGGCCCAGTTCATGCCCCATTCTTCCCTGAGGCGGCATCCTGTCCTGTCATAGTGTTGAGTTTATCCCACCCACCGCTTGACCTGCTGCAGCCAAAGTTCGAAGAATGGTGGATCTTCCTGGCTGGCTGCCACAGCTTCCCCTCGCCGCTTCTGTAAGCCAGCCTGTCAAAGTGCTTCTGTCATTGTCCTAAGGTGGAAGGAGCTCCCAACACCAGAATCATGGGATTTGAGCTTGGCCCTTGGCTTCTGTCTGCAGACGAAGATGAGAAGGTAGAGTCAGGTTACTTCAGTCGCATTTGTCAGTGTCAACTAGCTAACGGATGAACGTGGGGTGTTGCAGGGGTTGCATCAGGTCCTCTTGGTCATGTGTATGCTTGCAGATCTGGTTTCGATGTGCAGATGTTTGGAGTTTCTGTCGTGTTTGGGTCTGTGCCATGTAGTTTGGTATCTGCTGTAAGCTCAAGCCAGGACATGAGGGTTGGGTGGAAAGGCAAGAAAACACAAAGTCTACTGTGGAGCTGTGCCGAGCATGTCATCTCAAAACAACGCTCTACTCTCGTCTGACCCTGGTGGTGATGCGGCCCTCACATGACCTTTCGCTTTGGCACAACCAAGAGAGACACGAACATGTGGCTTCTATTTTTAGGATTGAAGCGAGTCCTCTTCTCCAGGCGAATCCGAGACACAGACAGAGTGGTGGAAGCCAAGCTTCGCTTTCAGGCCAGCAATGTGAGTGAGTGGGTCTCGAGCTTTAGCCATGACGTTTGCCTGCTTGACTCCCAGGTGTCTAGACCAGGCAAGCACAGTCTCACGGTGCATGCACTTTGCGACTCCTACGTGGGTATCGACCAGAAGGCCCAGCTGATCAGAGAACAGCCGCATGAGCTGCAGCACCTGCTGCGAAAGGTTGATCTGAACTTCCATGTGCACACGGAGGAAGAGGCGCGACACGGCTTCCAGCGTTGCTGAAGTTCAGACACTGCGACATCATGCAGGTGAAGCGCGAGATCTTTGTTCATCCTGAGGATGAGGATGGCAAGTGGTTTTCTTTGGTGTGTGTTGCATCATATCTGCTGAAGCTCCATGGAACAAGCTTTATGATAAATGCAAGAATCCTCGGTGGTGTCCCTGGAAGGCTTCTATTAAGCAGTTGGCCAACATACATCAACATACATAGTGATATCGTGGAGTCATAGTAGGCCTGGCATGGCCTGGCCATCAGGATCTTGATTTGCAGCCAACTCTCTTTCAGCAGTTCATGGGCGAGCCTGGAACTGAGCAAGATTTTTCCTGCAGGGAAGAAAGGTAACAGGCCTTGGGCCAAGAGTCATCTTTGCTGCTTCAGGCTTGGGGGTGATGAGGAGAGCGAGGAAGAAGAAGACGATGACAAGAACAAGAGCAAGAGCAAAGTTGAAAAACTTAGTGATGGCAAGCAGCAGAAGGCCTTCCACTGTTGCCAAGCCCATGCCGGATCTTCTTGCTGCACGTCTGAGAGAGGCCGACAGCGATAATGAAGACGACAAAAAGGCAACGGCCGTAATTTGGCAACCTGGCATTCGAAGCACATGCCAGCTTGAATGCAGCCGGGGGAGGATAGCGATTCCAGCGGTAGCGATTCTGATGGCGACTAGGTGCCCAGGGCTCGGAATTCCTCAGGACCCTTCTCGCAGCTTGCTGCAAGACTCAGACTGAGGTTTCAGCCTTTTCGCCGGAGTTTTGAGTCTGAGACACTTAGAGCAGATCCAATGGTATCCGGCCTCTTACAGACATTCTTTCCAAGTAATGATTAGCAGTTTGACCCACACGGTCAGAACTCTAGATCGCATCATGTGTGCGTTTGCCCCGAAATTCTGGTGCTGAATTGCTGGGGGCTTGAGCCCCGCCCTTTTTTGTTACGCACAGCAACCCTTAGGAGGGAAAAACCCTCGCCTTTCACAGAATGGCAACCTGAAAATGGAATGCAAGCTGCTCGTGCCATCGCAGTGTTTGTGATGCAGAACACGAAAACGTCGACAGCTAATGATATGATTTACCGGCTCTCAAGTTCCATTGGCTGAAGCTCTGACACCCCGAGATGTGAGAGGCCAAGCATGCAAGCACGCAGGTGCGGAGCAAAGCTAGGAGCTAGGAAGGCTAGGAAGTAACCGCTTCAGAGCCGAGGTCGCAGGTACATCTCTCCGACAGTGTTTTCTGCCATAGGCACCGCTGGAAGGCGTGACTCGTCTTGCTGAAACATTTCCCACTTGCCAGAGCTCACCTTTGAAGGTTGGCCTTCTGCACATCATAGACGATGCCTGGAAAGCTCAGGCTCCCAGCTTGCCAATCGGAAGGAGGCGCACAAGTGATCTTTTCATGCGCAGAACGTCGCGCAGGCGCTGCCTGATGATGACTTGGTCCTGCCAGAAGGGCATCAGATCAACCTCGATGAGTCGGACGACAAAAGTCAAGAGATGGATGGACGGGCGGAAGAGAGATGGTGCGCGCTGCAAGAGAAACACAGAGTGCCAAATTCCAACTATCATTTTTGGTCGAGGTGCGAGCTGCCCTTGACGCACTTCCTAGAAGAGGAAGCAGAGGCCAGGGCCGTTTGTTGCCAGTGGCCCATAGATACCTCGCATGTGCTTAATGCATGTTTTGTTGTGCCTCATAAACGACATCCAAAGTGTGGGCGTTTGACTCTAAGTGGAGTGGGTTTTGTTGGAAAACAATAAGAGGACAATCTCGCCAAGCACGATAACTTCAACTTAAACCACGGCTTTGAAAGCGATATCGCACTCATCGGCTTTCCGATGACTACGAACCAAGATAAGAAACAACAAGCCGTACATAAGTTCTGCAGATCTGAATATGTGGCACAGTTTGGTGCGGCGTTGAGTGCTTTTAAGGTGGCTGTTGACCGGGGCGCCTCCAGTTTCTGATGGTCAACGTTTCACGAATGAGAAAGCAGCAGAGAGCCAAAAAAGAGCTGAGATCCCACGAACGCCGCCCCCTTGCCTCAGAATGCAGTGCTGCATAGCCGTCAATCAGCCGCCATATTGTTTGGCTGGACTGGCTCGTGTGAAGCCAAGATGCACAGGCCAGTCAGTGAATGGATCAGTCAGAACATTCCATTCCAACAAGTATCGGGTTAAAACAGATCGCTCCAGAGTTGCGTACCCGAGCGCTGGCAATTTGTTGCCGCTTGCCTCACATTGCGATTGCAGCAGTCAAAGCAACAAAGCAGAGAACCAAGCTAGTCGATCACAAGCCTTCATTTAACAATGAAGAATCTGAAGGCCATCAAGGCCAGATTGCCTTCATCATGTGTCGTTTTTCGCTTCGGGCGCACACTTGTCCCATCAACTCGTGACAGGCCAAGAATGCGGCGCGCGTTTTCAGAGCCCAAGTGTTGGCCCCGGGGTCGTTGCTAGTGGATCGCATCGCAGCTTCTGATGCTTCAACGACTTGTGCTTCAGGCGGAAGAGCGCCTCCGTCGGCAAGCTGCTGCGGCGGAGGCACAGAAGACCGAAACAATTTCATAGGCTGTCAAAGTTGCCAAGCTGGACTTCCACAACATAAACAGTAACTCCTCATAGAACATGGCCTCAGCATGCCCGACAAACTTGAGCATAGGTGTCACGCAATGGAGTTGCAGTCAGTTCTTGGGTACCTCCAGGTTCCTGGACATGCGGAACACTTAAAACATACCAGGATCATACCGCGCTCCCCCCAAAAGATCTTAGTATATCTTAGTGTTGAGTGTTGAGGGCTAGGGCCACGCATAGAAAACATGTCAGCCTGTTTTGCTTTACAGAAAAGTCTTGTCCACGGCGGTGGAAAAAGCGTGGTGGTCTTAAAAACGGTAGTGGTTGAAAGGCACTTCCCTGGGCGGAGGCAAGTTCCAGTAGCAGCTCCGCCGGCAGCTGCAATAATCCTGTTGCTCAGATGAACCAGCGGATATTTTATTATTATTTATTGATTTCCGCCTTTGCAACAGAATGGCGAAACCATGTTTTGTGTACCTCCGCCAGCTACATGCGTCGAGTCACGTTTGTTGTTACCTGGGCGTTACCTCCCGGAACCCCGATGTAGGAGACTAACAATACAGGTCATTTCTGCGCGAACAAACACATCAAACACACACGAAACAGTAGGAAACCAATGAAATTGTTTTGGATCGCAATCCCTCAAGTAAGGTAAAATCAGAATTGAACACTTGCCGGAATTGGGCTTCCCCCGTTTGGCGGAGCTTCGGAAGGGTGATTGTCCACAAGCTACAGGCAGGGATGACTGCAGTTGTTGCTTTGGCAACGATGAGAATGATGTACAACGACCCCAATTATGATAACAACAACCACTGATACGGCAATGAGGAGGAGTGTCGTAGTTGGTGGTAGTACTAGCTTCACGCAGATAGCACTATTGTTGTCATCATATTTGTCCTGTAAGTGCCTGGCTTCACGGTTGCCATCTTTCTCCTCAGGTTCTGTTGGGGGCAAAGGTCCCCGAGGCAAGGGATCAATCCCATGCGAGAAAACGTCCTCAAGTTTCACGTGAGTTTCTGCTGGCAAGAAATGTTGGTCAAGGACATTCATGGCTTCGTGTGCTGCAGGATTCCGCGTCTTTGCAGCATCGCGATATGGCTGCCAAGCATGAAGATGATGCGATGTCATCCCTCAGCTCGAATTCATGGCTGGAGGCAGTCACGTCGGAGCAACACACAAGCCCGAGGTGTTTGTGGCATGGTTGGAGTTTGTTCGAAACCTTGGGTAGGATCCGGCCGTGCAAGATGCAGGGCCTCCACCAGACGGAGGCCAGTCGTTGTTATAGGCAGGTCGTAAATGCTAGCGCGCGTCCGCCAAAGGCACACCAAGCTGCTGCAAGGTAGGATGCAGGCAATCCTCGTAGCACCCCCAACGCCCCCAACTAAGGAACCCTCGCGTGAGGTCTTCGAAAAACACTTCAGAATTCTCTTTCTAGGAACTTGGAAGCCCGAAAATGCCGCTTGACTATTCCCAGAGCACCCCTAATGGCCCTACCCATGTCAGGATTGTTCTGGTCAGTGGGAGCCTTACCGGGATGACTTAGACTTCGCCAAAAAAAACACGTCACTGTACAATGCTCCGCCGTCACAATAGTTGGAAACTTGATTCCCCAACGATACAGGGATGAAGGGTGCATGTATATACGTACCCCAAAATACCAATGATACCAATGGCCTCGTGCTTATATTTCGAATCGCAAGACCCTGAATTGGCTTCATGTTCTGAATGCCCGAGGTCGTGAAGCAAGCTCTAAAAGAGCTCTGCTGCTGCTCCTGATAACTTTTCCACCCGCGCTGAAAAATGCAGTAGGGCGACACCAAATCCAGTCACATGTCTGTCGTGTTACAGCAGCTTTGTTAGGCAGAGCTTTAATGCAGCCGCTGTGATTTTCTCGGCCCGAGCTCAGAGTGGTGAGTCAAGGTAGTGTTGGCGCCTTTGGCTGTGCCGACGTGCCCCCGGGTGCCAAATCTGAGTTATGGTTCCCAAGTACTTCTAGAATTCGATGTATGTATTGGCAAGCGCTCTTGATAGCGGTGGCCCACAGACATCCCGGCAATAGTTCTGAAACCCTGACATCTAGTTGCCATGTGACAATGTGGTTGTCAGCTCGCGTTTTCTTGAAGATGCTACAGTTGGGTTCGGATGAATTTGTGGACACGTGAAAGGCAGAGCGTGGCGGAGGAAAGCGCATCACAGTTTCAAGAATGTATGAGTTGCGTCAAATTTTGGCACGACGCCCTACCGCGCCGAAAGTCGCAACGCAGGTGAAGCAAGGCTTGCCTGGCAATCTCCAATGTTTTTCTCTCCACATGCTGCGCAGTCGCTTCAGGAGTGTGCAGCTTCAAAGCAGCGTGACTGGGCAGGAATCGCTTCAAGTTTTCTCCACCCTATGACGCCTCCTCCCCAGCAACCTTGCCAGTTCCCGGCCAGAGGGCTCCCCATCCCGCCAGGGCATTAAAGGGCTCCACACTACGGCCTCGGCCGCCGCCTTGCTAAGCACTCAGCGGCTCTCTATATTAGCTGCGGCTTGGCAGGTTTTGGAGGCCGAGTTGGAACAGTGTGGTGCCCGCGGAAACAAATTGGCGGAGGCTCCGAGAGTCGAGTGCTTAGAAAGTGTTCAGCAAGTTATCTGAAACGGAAAAAACCTCTCCATGATCAATCGTGTAAACCCGCGGGAGGGCATTTTACGGCACCAGCACGTCTACACATGAACTCCTCGTCACGACGAGAGACCTGAAAGCAAGATCCCCAGCTCATTAGCTGCACGCTTCCACGCTTGTGATCCGTTGCCTAAAAGTGCGCGCTAACCCTAGACGGCACAAAGGGCAGCAACGCGAAGTCTGCACCCAAACCATCTCAAACCTGAAAGTCATCATGGTTTGAACAGGTGTGCCATGGTGTGCCTTGGGAAATGGATGCTTTCGAACATGAACATTATCACTTTCATGGTTCGGGCATGTGTGCTCGGGCCAGTGGATGCTGTCGAGCATCAACATTATTGTAGTTTGGGCATGCGTGCTCTGGCAATTGGAAGCTCCAGGATGTACAGTATTATGATTTGGGCATGTGCACTCTGGGAATGGTATGCTCTCGAAAATGAACTTATTCTTGCGTGGGTCATGGTTTGGGCATGTATGGGCCACTTTGCTTGTGCGTGACTCGCTGACACATGTTGAGGGCATGGGTGAATGACAGGCATCGGAAATGGTGGAAGGAAGGACATGGGACAGCGCATTTTCCATCCGCAATGAGACATGATACTGAACAGGGTGGATGAAAACCATGTTCTGGTGAAACATCACTCACATATCCGTATCGCGCCATCCCACCCGTCACTCCACGCATCGGTAAGTCAGAAAGCCTAATTTGTACTTTACTTGTCAACTTGTAATCTAGCAGACTGGCGGCTTCAAAAGTGCGTGCAAAGCTGTCCTGATATGTTCTGATTACGGGCAAGATAATGAGTGTAGGATTTGCATGTCCAGCGTGTGGAAATTGCCCGGGGACAGCCATTTCAAGTCACTTCAGCACTTAACTTCTCTGAGCGCGGCACCCTAAATGAATTCCACCACTACCGCAGACAAGTAATTTTGACGCCAGCTCATATGTGAGTTGACTGGGGAAGGACAACGAGCAATCAGTGTCACCATGCTTATCATAGATATAGTATTGTCATTACGCCGCAGTTGTTTGCTGCTTCAATAAGATGAAATGCGCTCTTTGGCCAGCGAGTCATTCGCCAGGCAAACGGACCAGCGGCATGGCACCGGCCAGCAAACGTGGAGCCACTTACGGCTTTAGGGGATTTTAGGGGCGAGTCGTGAATCCATAGGAGCTGGTCGCTGTGGACAGCTACGCTGTGCTGAGATGCAGGCTGAGGATCGCTAAGAACCAATTGACAGCTTGAAAAGTAAGTGCATGTAGCGTGTGTGTGTGTGTGTGTGTGTGTTTGTGCACGGTAAGGCTGATCCGAGCTGGCTTTGCAGCAGCGTGTTTGTAGCGGCTTACTCATGTGCATGCAATGCTCAAGTGGCCACCGTACTGGTTGTGGCTTGCTTGACCGTGCGATTTGGGCTACATCTCTCATGTTTCTATTTAGTTTCACGTTTCTTGCAGATTGCTTCAGCAAAAAACCTGAGAGTGCATGGTGGAACAAATTCACATTTCCTGGTGGATGCGGTCGCTTTTGATGGGCAGGCCGCCAGCGCGAAAGTTATTGGATGAAGCCTCAAAATTTGCACAAACTCTGGTAAGGGGGGAGGGGGCAATCGACAGCTTCGCAGTTCCCTCATTTGTAGCAGTTTTTGGTCTTGGACTTCTGTGCCTGCAGTGCTCGGTGCTGGATGGCACGAGATATCAGCTGAGCGGATGCAGCTACCGAAGCGCGCCACCATTCCACTGTCCGCCGACTCCGGAGCAGAGCGCGAGCATGCGTTGGGACTGCTTTTCTGCGTAGGATAGCCGTTTGGGATGTCTCCAACTTCTTCTGGGCTGCCCAGTCGCCCGTACTCTGCTCAATGTGCAGCTGGCCTAGCACAATTTTGCCATACCACAGCCGGCACTGACAGGCCCAGGGCCCGTTTGAGACGGACGCTGAGCTCTGACATTGCTTTCTCCTTGGTGTCGGTGCCTTCAAGCTGCGTTGAGCCGCCAAGCTGTGTTGACAGAGCTCCACACCGTGGAGAGGTGCCAAACAAGTGCTCGACTACTGATCTCCGACATTGCAGATGACAGTGTGCTTTCGGGAAGTAACTCCCCGTTTACGCCTAAGACCACGCCAGCTCGGATGCCAAACTGCGTCAAAGTCAACTTGAAGAAGTTGCCCGGGCTCCAAGGTTGGCAAGTTTGCAAGGCTTTTGCCACACATCCTTTTCTGTGCAGGACCGTGACCCTGTGCAATTTGTTTGTTCTGCTTCCGGCCGTCGTGGCTTGCATAGCCGCACAGCATGAATGATCAGCTCGTGCTCTGCGCTTTGGCCACCGCGCTGTTCCCGCCTCGGTTGGGATATGCTTGCGTGCGCAGGCCAGGGCAGTAGACGGCGACTTCATTGCTGCACCTGTTTATCCAGCCGGTGCACAGATGCATCATCCGGGAAACCAGCAACAGGAAACATCGCACACAACACATAAGTCTGGAACAGGCTGCAGCTACATCCAACATTTTAGTCACGCTCTTCGGCCCACGCAATGGATTGGTGGAATTTGCGGGCACGCTTTTCAAGATGATGATCCGTCTGTGCTTGGAATACCGCACCTAGGTAGTACTAGGTAGCGGTAATCGGACACTATCGGAAGAGCCGGGCCTTGAAGTGCAAACTGGAAGTCCACCAACCTACTTGTAGTGCCAACCACTAGGACCGCGTTCTTCTCAGGCATCCAATCCCCAAGGAGAATCGCTGATGAGCACCTTGCACCGATTGCATCCACGGCGCGTTACAAGTCTCTCTGGTTATCAAGTAGAAATCACATGGTCATCCGCATATAACCGCAAGATCACCCGGGGGGATTGCACCCATGACCTAAAGATACACCCGGGCAGGCAGCACGCACTGCCGCAGAAATACCATCAAATAAAATGTTGAAATGCAATGAGCCAAGAACACTACCCTGGTACACGCCAGCAAGCTCCTCCCAAGGTCCGGAGAATGCCTAATTGCCCATAACATTTGCACGCGTGCCGGATACGAGGTCGTCCAAAACTTGCCCCATCGAACCTCTAATGCCCCGGCCATCAGCGGCTTTAGTCACACGAGCGCTGGGGGGCAGTGATGCGCCTAACGCCTAACGATATCTTTGTGTATGAAGGCAAAATAAGGCAAGCATGCAAGGTTTCAAAGAAGCGGGGGATCCCTGCAACTGGAGTTAGCGGACTGCTCACGGGAACCCATGCGGTTGCCAGAAAAGCACGCAGGTCTGGCGCTGCAACCAGGGCGTCGTGCTGACGTGTCCTGACAGTGCCCTCAGGCGCCGTTCTAGGTGCCGTTGTGCCGCTTCCTTTGCCTTGGGCGCCGGCGCTGCGCATTTTAGCAAGTGGGGCAGGCATGATGAGCTGGGCAACCACAGGTCGGCACGCGCCACTTCTACTCGCCTTTCATGCTTTGCTACGTGAGCGTGCCGTAGCACGGGTGTGCTGTGAGGTTGGGCTTCTGGTATGCCACAATGGGTTGGGTAGCTGACGGACTTGAATGTTGATGTCCCAGTGCACGACCCGCTTTATTGAATTTGTGGCAAGTTGCCACAGTGTCCCCTATGACAGAATCTGTCGTCAATGCCGCCTGCCACAGACGCCTACCCGGTCCCAGCAGCAGCGCTCGTCACCTGAAATGGCGCCTGCCGGCTGCCAACCCTGTTGGAACTCCAGAATTGAAGCCGTCTCGCTCGGCGACGCACCTGCGTGTTGTGAATCCGTGATGCGGGATGCAGTGGTTGCTCATGTGTGAGCCCCTCTCCAGCCGAGGCGGTCCCCTCGCCCCTCATTCTGTAAGAGCTCGCGTGCCTCCATGACTTCGCGTGCACACACCGGCTGGGCCGCCATTGCTCAATTTTGGGTGCCCCATGGGCGAACCAAGCACTGTGCATCTCTGGGACAGCTCGCTGCCTAACACCGCTATGCTAGGCTAGTGCCTCTTCGGATTGAATCATCCGGATTTAGTGTGTGTGTGTGTGTGTGTTTTTTTTCCTTCGCTTCGTCGATACCAAGAGACAGTTCCACATGAAGACATGCAGGATTTCCCCCGGATAGCCATTTCGGGCCATTTCACCTTCCGTTCAGGCGCACGCTTTCGTTTTTATTTCGCTGCGGCAGTTTCCATCTGGAGGATGGAAACCGTCTCTGGGTTCAGTTGGGACAGGGATGGAAGTCGTCTCTGGGTCCAGTTGGGGACACCCCTAACATGTTTCCCAATTTCAACTGGCAAGTGAGTGACCTCCAAGTCCAAAGATTCTGTACTTTGAGGTTTTTGCAGTGGATGCAGGAAATCTTGCACCACTTCGTATCCCCAAAATAATGCATTTCCATGAATGAATGGCCTTACAGGGTGGTGCAAGATTTCCCCCACTCACAACGGGGCTGCGAGTTGTTAAGCCGGTCCTAGGTCCTAAACCCTAAACCCTTGAGATTTTAGAATCCAGAGTTTGTTTGGTCTTACAGTTGGAGTCGAGGCTGCTACAGAAACAATGTGCTGAGCTGACAGACCTTGCGTCTTGCTGCCTCTATCTTCGTGATCATTACTATTGTTATCCGCACAAATTCTTACTAGCTCGTGAGCTCACAACTAATTGTAATCAGCAACGATGGGGAATACACCCAACTTTGGGACGTCTTGCTGTTGTCCAGCTTCGTGGCTCAACAGCGCAAAATGTAATTGACGGAAGAACAAACATATCAAATGGCAAGGCCGAGGCAATTTGTCTATCCACGCCATTTTTGTTTTCGTTTTGGCCCAGATCTCTTGTTGCTGCGCAGGCATGGGTTTAGCAGTTCTAGGTGAGCTCGTTTGGAGCCCTTTGACTGTGGAGTCCCAAAAATCCAAGCAAGCCTTGTTGGCTTCTGCTGACCCGCGTGGCGCCCACACGATTCTGGCTGCTCGAGTCTTCCATTGTGCCATCTTCTTGGGCGCCACAGGTTCGCCAAAACCTCAGCGCTGTTGGCATACCGTTACCAGATGTTTTGGGTGCGGGGTCGGGCTGCAGCCCACAGTCACTTGCACGGTGGAAGCATGGCTGTGTCCGCCCAGCCCTGGACCAGCTTGGCTGGCAACAGCGTCACATTGGAGCTTCGCAGCTTCCGGCACTTTTCCGCCTGTGCCGAGCTAGCCCCAGGCTTTGCTCAAGTACGCATGTTTCGAGGTTGCGCTACGGAAATGGACGCTCGCAAGATGTGCTTCATGGATGGGCGCCTTGCCCGGCACCGCAGCTTGTGCGACACATGCGTATGTGGCTAAAGCTCAATGTGATTACTTCATATTGCTTCGGAACAAGGGGAAGCATACATCCCGATCCAGACCCCGATCCAAAGATCCGCAACAAATCCTCAAAGTCCGTTCCAGACCTCTCCTTTCCGGACCAACGAACGCAACCTCTCAAAATTAACGTTGCGCTGGGTGTCCGTTCCAGCCCGTCCCATATCTGTTCCACACCCGTTCCGGACCAAACAAGGGGCTGAGCACAGATTTACCCCGTACCATTTGCGGGAACCAGGAAGAGTCAAGCACCGTTCCAGGCTTCCGGACCAAGTTTGCGATTCAGACCCTCTGGATCAGACAGCCGGAACGTGCTCGCGGGGCATGTGGTTTTGATCTATAGCCATGTGGGTTTGCTGATTAAACCCCCGTTCATGCATTGCGTGTGTGTGCCCTTCATTTTTGTTATTGGGGGAAAGCATGGTTGCACCACCTGTGCTACGCGTGTTTTGCCAATGTTGATGTATCATCAGATGATTTTTTGAAGCTTTTGTTCACCCCCGCTAATATACAACATGCCCGTGCCTCAACTCATGTTCTCCGGTTTTTGTGGCCGAAGCCTAAAGACCGATCATCAAGATCGTTGCTTGAGGGCCTGGAGCCTCGCGGCCCAGTGATACCACACGTGTGTGTATGGACATCTTGGGACGACCATCTGCCTTGCTGTTTCAGTGGCAACTACTGACCGCTGGACGGTTGCTTCAGGATTCGTGCTGTTCAACGGCAAGCGCTTAGATTTTTGGGATTGGGGTTGGCGGGCATCACGCTGGTTCAAACAGTCAATTCCAACGACTACCATACCTCAAAGCAAGCGACGTGATTTAGGTCGGAGTATGTTGGGGTTTGCTATAGCTTTTATATTTCCCCACCCTCGTAGTGGGGTTGCTAGATTTTAAAACCTATGTTGTCCTCGCCCTCCGCCCGGAGCCAGACTGCAGTGCTCAATGGCAACGTATTCCTGCAATGCCCAACCGAAGAGTATCCGTGCAATGCCCGATCACCAAGTATCTCTGCAACTCCAACCACCAAATATCCCTGCAGTGCCCAACCACCAAGTATCCCTGCAGTGCCCAACCGCAGAGTACTGCAGTGCCCAACCCGCAAGTATCCCTGCAGTGCCCAGCCACCAAGTATCTAACCACCAAGTATCCTGGCAGTGCC